>CM072534.1:0-225000 GCA_036898165.1 Silybum marianum
TACAAAATTATAAGCAAAGTCCTAGCTAATAGGATTAAAAATTATCTTGATGTAATTGTTGATGAAAACCAATCTGCCTTTATTCCCCAAAGACAGATTGGGGATAATATTCTACTGGCTCAAGAGTTGATGAGAGGGTACCACAGACAAAGACGAAAAAGAAGGTGATGAAAACCAATCTTCCTTTATTCCCCAAAGACAGATTGGGGATAATATTCTACTGGCTCAAGAGTTGATGAGAGGGTACCACAGACAAAGAGGAAAAAGAAGGTGTACCTTTAAAATAGATATTCAAAAAGCCTATGACACAGTTAATTGGAGTTTTTTGGAAAGTGTTCTGAAAGGATTTGGATTTCACCGTTGCATGGTGTACTGGCTCATGAAATGTGTTTCTTCTACTTCTTATGCTATTAGTGTGAATGGGGAACAGTTTGGTCACTTCATGGGGAAGAGAGGTTTAAGACAAGGGGATCCTCTATCACCATACTTGTTTACTCTTGTTATGGAAGTTTTCAACCTAATTTTGAAGAGAAGAATACGGAGGGATGGGAATTTCAAGTTTCATGATAAATGTAAAAAACTTGCCTTGACTCACTTGTGTTTTGCTGATGACCTCATGTTGTTTTGTAATGGGGATGTTAGATCTGTGGAGATTGTTAAAGAAGCCTTAACTGAATTCAGTGAAGTCTCTAGGCTAAAACCGAATATGGGTAAGAGCACATCTTTTATGGGTAATATTAATGGTCCTTGTAGGGAAGATATTCTGAGAATTCTTCCATTTAATGTTATAGAGCTCCCTGTTAAATACTTAGGGGTGCCTTTAATTTCCACAAAGTTATTTCACAAGGACTGTAAGCTGCTGGTTGAGAAAGTGAAAAAGAGGGTGCTTGATTGGAAGAACAAATCTTTATCTTTTGCTGGAAGATTACAACTTATTCAATCTATTATATCCTCAATACCGGTGTTCTGGTCTTCTCTATTTCTTATTCTTGTGTCTGTGTTGAAGGAGATTGAAAGCATAATGAAGAAATATTTATGGAATTGTGATGATGTTATAAAGGGAAAAGCAAAAGTTGCATGGAAAGAAGTCTGTTTTGATAAATAAATAAAAACAAGGTGGTCTTGGTATAAGATCCTTGAGGGATTGGAATATCTCTCTTCTTGCTAAACATATCTGGAGTATTGTTGAAGGTAGAAAATCTTTGTGGATTAACACATATAAGCTCAAAGGAAGAAATTTCTGGGATGTTCATGAAGTGAATGATTCTGCTTGGGGTTGGAGGAAAATAGTTAGAATAAGAGAAAGATTCAGAGATAACATTTTTCACCAGATTGGGAATGGGATGGATACTTCCCTTTGGTTTGACTTTTGGCATCCTGCAGGTCCTCTTTGTAACTACATTTCTAAAAGAGATATCCATAACTGTGGTTTGTCCCTGGATTGTAAAGTTGTTGATCTCTGGGATGGTTCCAACTGGGAATGGCCCCATTTTTTGATAGGAAAATATGGAGATGTAATCAATCAATTTAGACCAAGGATAAGAGGAAATATTCGTGATGTGGTCAAATGGAAGGATAAATTTGGCAGAATATTGGATTTTGGGGCTGATCATGTTTGGAATGAAATTAGGCAGCAAAGAGACATTTCTAGTTGGGCTGACAGAGTCTGGTTTCACCAAAACATCCCAAGACATGCTTTCATAGTTTGGTTGGCTATCAAAGAAAGACTTAGAACTAGGGACCGATTATATGCTTGGAAAGTGGAAGAAAAGAGGGAATGTGTCTTATGTAAGAACCAGTTTGAATCCCATCTACACCTTTTTGTGGATTGTGAATTTTCAAAAGAGGTCTGGAAGATTATGCTTGAGGTTGTGGGATTTCAACAGCTTTTTGATGGGTTATCTAATGATCATGAGGGTTGGAAAAATATTGTTCTTAAATTTGGGAGCATTCCTTGCAACAACTCTTGTAACAGCCTTGGTAAAAGATGGGTTATTGGGGCTGTAATCTACTTCTTATGGCAAGAGAGAAATCTCAGAATCTTCCAGGATAAAGAGAGAAGTGTGAATGGGATGTGTTCTACTATTAAAGAGTGCCTTAGAATGAAGGTTTTGGATGCTAAATTCAAATATGGAGTTGATTATAATCAAGTCATAGAGAAATGGGGGCTAAATGTTAATAATGATGGATAGTAGTCATATAATGATGTGGAAGAGGTTACTTCAAAGTAATCACGGTCAGCAGATGGTTAATATGGGCAAAGAGTATTGGGATGATGAAAGGGAGAGAGAGAATCTTATGCACACTTTTGAAAATCCTTGGGGAGGGCTTATATGGGGTGGACTGGGAAAATTTGGGTCACATTGGGTTTTTGACGGGGGGACCGGGAAAATATTATTGTTTTTTACTAACTTGTGTTTTTTCAGGTACCTTTCTTTTTTCTTGGTGCTTGGAGGTGTGGAGGTTTGTTGGTTGATTGGTAAGAGTAGGAGATGCCTTTTCTATAGCTTTTGGAAAGTTTTTGGAGATCTGGAGCTGGACATGTCTGGATATGCTGCTTTGATCAAGATCGGGAGGTATAAGGATGGTGTCTTTTTTGTGTTTTTCTTGGGCCTGAGATCCCTTTTCCCTGATGTGCTTAACCTCTTTATCATCTGGGTGTGTGTGTTTTTGTTCTCCCCTCTCCTTTGGTCTAAATTAGGGGCTCCAGCTTGGTGGTTGATCACTGATCCTGCCTTGTTGCATGCTTGCTCTCCATGCTTTATTAGCAAAGTGGTGTATTAGTTGTTGGTCACTGACCCTGCTAATGCATTCACTTATATGGAGCTTTTTCTATCTTTTTGGGTAGCACATAGGGAGTTTTTAATCCTAGGGGATATAAGGTTGGTGCTTCTTGTTGCTATGTACCTGCTGTGGGTCCATAATCTTTGCTCCTTTCCTATTCATTTTGGTCTTAATGTGATTCTTCTCTGGTATTGGCCCTTATTTCAACTTACTTGTCATGATAGTGGATTTAAGAAACTGCATAGCTGGTTGATAAACTGTTTTCAGATCAGAAGTCTGATTATTGGGCTTAATGGGCTGTTACAGTGGCTTTATAAGGTGTTTATGTGGATTATTCAGCTGTTGAACTGGCTGAATGAGCTTCTTGGGTTTATTCAGACTTATGGATGGCTGTTTGCTCATACTCACACTAAAAATCAACCTCCTGAGTTTATTCAAGTAAAACACCAACACACAGGGATTTATCAAGTGCTTGATGGGCTTAATTTGAAAAGTGGGCAGATTCTTGGGCTTATTCTGCTGCCTTGGTGGTATAAGAGGCTTAATCAGATCAGTTTACAGCTTGTAGGGCTTAACAAAAGGGTTGGATGGTTGATATGTTGGTTTCAGAATAGAAGTCTGCATATTGGGCTTAATGGGCTGTCTCAGTGGCTTATTAAGCTACTGAATTGGCTGGAGAAGGTTCTGTTTTGGCCTAATGAGACTATGGACTGGCTGAGCTGGCAAAAGGATTCAATGTGGGTGTATTTTGGATGGTTACCGCAGCTGGTTGGTTTTAGTAAAGGATTAAGTATAAAGTGGCTTAATAGGAATGAATATAGGTGTCGGTTGTTTTGGCAACTTTGTGGTGTTCTCAAGCCCACTGTTAGATCTTTCTTATTGATGCAGCTTTATAGGGGGTTGTTGGTGCAGCTTAATGAGGATGGCTGTTTATGTGTGTTTTGGCTTATTGGGCAACAGATAGGGGATGCAGGTGTCCTGATAAAACCTTATTTTGGGTTTTTAAGCTGTTCAGATGGGTGTCTGGTAGGCTGGACCATACTTGGGACATGCTCAAAGTAAGCATTCAGAACAATAAGATTTTATGGCTTCATGGTTTGGCTAAAAGTAAGAACAGAGCTGATTCCGGATTTTGGATGCTGTCAAAAGAGTTTTTTGGGAACAAGGATAGGCATATCATCAGGCAGGTTGTGAAAAAAGATGTCTTTTTTAACTCTGCTAACGTCATTCTGTTAGTTTGGACCAATTTTGTCATATTTCTAGATGCCATTAACGGAGGTAGAAAGAATTGCAAAAGTCAGGGCTACAGTGCTGATGATAATTTCCAGAGGGATCATTGGGATAATTATAATTGTCCTATTAGGTTTATTTGCAAATTTGGTCCTAGATTTAACTTTGTTAATGTGGTTTGGTTAATTGTGATAGCTAGTTGGCTTTTTAACTCTAAAATTGTGCTTAGAGTTAAGCCTTTGTTAATTATGTTCCCGAAACATTTTCTTGGTCATCATTTTGTATTACTTGGGGTATGCCCCTCGTAGTCTTGTAATCTTTGTTTTGTTTTGAATAAAATTTTTCCTAGGGGTTCCGTCCCCTTTTTCCAAAAAAAACCCCTAAACCCTAAACCCTAAACCCTAAACCCCTAAAACCCTAAACCCTAAACCCCTAAAACCCTAAACCCAAAACCCAAAACCCAAAACCCTAAACCCTAAACCCTAAACCTAAAACCCTAAACCCTAACCCCTAAACCCAAAACCCAAAACCCTAGAGACCCTAGACCCTAAAAACCCTAGACCCTAGACCCTAGACCCTAAAGACCCTAGACCCTAAACCCTCAACCCTCAACCCTAAAAACCCTAAAGACCCTAAAGACCCTAGACCCTAGACCCTAAAGACCCTAGACCCTAGACCCTATTAGACTCTGGGTGATATTTTCCGCATTTGGAGATAGCGACTCTTTGGGTTTAGTAACACCTGATTGTAATTATGTCTTTGCATAAGACTTGGCTAATCTGTTGTGATTGTTTTATAGAATTGTGATTGGAGGAATTTTAAGTATCGAATTATAGGAAGTGATTTATCCTTCAATTGATGTAATATTGAAAATTTTAAATTACTCGCTCTTTCCAAATTTGAGGGTGTTTCATATGAGTAACCGAAAAAGAAAAAAGCAGAAGATTTAAATGAAGATTGGTATCCAATTTTATGGATACGAAATTGCAATTATTGAGGGGAATCATTATGCCATGTTCTTAAGGAGTCAAGCTTTTGTAGACTTGATCATTCGATGTATTCTTGATTGAATTGGAGAGCAAGATTGATTCGATGGGGGCTTCTGTATTGCTGGTATAAGTGCCTGTTGTTGATAAAGATGAGGTCTGATGATAATGGTGATGGTTATGGCTGTGATCGAGCCTTGGTTAATGAATATTTGTTGAAAATGATGTCAATTGATGAAGATATTGGTCGCCATGGTGTTCGAATCGGATCCAAGCGGCTGATTTATGAAACTGGCCTAAATTTTCAAGAAGTTATATATGGTCAAAGGTGCATTCTGTTTGGAAGAAGAGACAAAACAAGTTGTTGGTGGAATAGGGCTGTTTGGGAGATGGATTTGACTACTCTGGATGGTTTGTTAATCCCATTTTGGGATTTAGCTAAGGGCTGGTTAAATAGGACCATTTTTGTTGTTGATATGGATGGAACTAACGGAGTTGACAATTCTTTAAAAGTTGGTCTCTCTTCGGTTTTCATCCGGTTGGCAAGCAAGAGGAGAGGTTTGATCTTCTTGCAGACCTTCAGAATAATTTTTAGGTAAGTCAGATGCCTCTCCTGCAGGCAGAAACATTTACTTTCTTTTTTTTTCATTAGCCAACCAACTCTTAAAAATCCTTATATGCCATGGGAAGGTTACAATTTTGAAGATGCGGTACTCATTAGCAATCCCCTTGCCCCTCATTCTTCGAGAAATCAGAAAGATCCTTTTCAAGTTTGAATTTGTTACCTAAAGTTGGATGTCACTTTGGGGCACATGCGGATAGCTGCCCCGCTTGGCTAAAAGTAAGCCAGGATCAATACATCTCGATCGGAAAAGAATCAAGAGAAAAAGAAAGAATTGGAATTGATCGAGTATTTCTTTCTCTAAATATACTTGAAACAAAGACTAGATTGTCTAATGATGAGACTAAAGCAAATCTTGGTTTTCGTTTTCCTTGTGATGGGCCTGGAAGGGGAATGATGAAAATCAAGGTCTTTTAGGTTCTTCATTTATTTATTAAGTTTTATTTTAACCGACCAACTTGCCATCGGACATTTGTTTTCTGGAGTAATTAATGAAGAAAATATTGCAGAATCAAAAGTGGCTCTAGTTTACGGTCAGATGAATGAACCGCCGGGAGCTCGTATGAGAGTTGGTTTGACTGCCCTAACTATGACTATTCTTTTTCCTATATACTTCTCATGTATGTGAATATGAATCTGGCTTCATCTTTCTCTGTCCCGAAATAACCTAATCCTTTTTTGGTAAGACCCGCATAGAAATATGCCACTGACGTGAGTAAAGCCGGAATCTATTGATTCTCTCCCAATTGGTTGGACCGTAGGTGCGATGATTTACTTCACGGGCGAGGTCTCTGGTTCAAGTCCAGGATGCCCAGCTAAATCGCAACGAACAAGACAGAGGCATGCCGGCGGTATAGAAAGTGAAACATTCTTTCTTTTCGTTCGGCAAGCAGGAAGAGTGAAAGTCAAGTTTATAGAAAATTCTGCTGTTCCGGGTTACAGGTACATGGAACTAGGCTTGGCTTAGAGAAAACGGATTGTTGTCTGTCCCATAATGGGTCCCATTCTTCTAGCCTTTCCCCGAAGTCGATGAGTCTTCCCCTGCCTAATTGATCTAATGATAAAGAAGTAGGCTAAGTAAAATAGAAAGTGTGTGTAAACAAAGCCTGGTTGGCATATTATTGTATGAAAAGGAGTTGATTACCTATTTCCCTTAGTCGATTTAATTTTTTCTTATTTTTAAATAAGGGACTATATGAATAAGGGAGAAACTCCATGAAAGAAAGATTAATCTCTATTTGCCTCTGCCATTCTATGAGTCTCTTCCCTTTTGCGTATGGCATCGCCACTCCCTTTGGCAGCATCCACTAATTCGGAACTTAATTTGAAAGCCATATTTCGACCCGGACGTTTTCGGGGATTCTTGAAGGATTTTGTAACACCCTAAAAATTGAACAAATTTAAACCGAAAAGTAAATGCGGTATTAAATAAAATCGCCCAATAAGTGGGGAATGAGTATGGGAGTTTACAACACAAAACGGATACTAAAACAACAACCTATTAATCTACATAAACAGTAACATAGATTATGTTCGAGTGTTGCTAATATCTCCAAAATGTCAATTCTAATATCTCCAATAATTACACTCTAAAGTGCATTTCCCAAAAAGAGTGTACGAAGTTTTGGGCAGAAAGTAGATGACACAAAAGAAAAAGTAGCATCGGAATCAAAAAGAACATGAGCGGGAACGGAGTTAATAAGGAACGTACCCGACACCACGTCCGTCGCCGCTTTAGCCTCATCCGCGGTCATCTTGAAAACCCTTCCCATAGCTCTGCGGGTGTCTTCTCTCCTCCTTTGACTTTCTCCCGTTCTTAACTTTGGGCAATCCCTTTTGAAGTGCCCCAGCTCCTTACATTCAAAACAAACGATTCCTTTGACGGGATAGTCATTGCGACTGTGGCCCGTCTTCCTACACTTGAAACAAGTCTCGGAGGGGGGTCGGCATGAGCCGTGGTGTTTGCTCTTGTACTTCTGACACCACCTAGGCTCTTGCCTAGAACTGAAACCACGGTTGTTGTTGTTGTTGTAGTTTGACTTCTTGGAAGGAATAGAGTTACCCTCCCATTTTATCTTCTCTCCTCCCATCCTTCTTTCTTCCACACTCAAGTTGTGGGCATCCTCCTTGTACTGAGCTTTTTCGATTGCCTCTCGAAGAGTAGAGGGCTTCGTAGCTCGCACCATCTCCATCATCTCTGATGGTAATCCTTTAATGAAGGCCTTAATCTTCTCTTTCTCGGTTGAGGCCACATGCGTCACCAAACCCAACTTCTCCACAAATAGTCGGGAGTATTCTCTTACCGTCTTGTCTCCCTTCTTGAGGGCCCGAAACTCATGAACAATCCGGTCAATCGCCTTCTCGCTACAATATTCTTCCATTACTTTTCCTTTGAACATCCCCCACGTGAGCATGGACACAATAGCGGGTCCAAGAGAGATCGTAGTGACGTTCCACCACTCTAATGCATTACCCCTAAGCATTTGCGAGGCAAATTTAACTTTCTGCCTTTCTTCGCAGTCGCTCGAGCCAAAAGCTTGCTCGATCTCTCTTAGCCACTTCACACACATTACTGGGTCGTCCGACCCTGAGAACTCGGGTGGCTTGGTACTCATGAAGTCCTTGTACGAGAAACTTCTTCCCGCCTTTCTTATCTCAGTCACGGGGGTCTCATCAGTGACAAGTATGACTCCATTCTCCGGAACCCCCTACCGCGTTCTCGGCAGTCGCTTCATGCCTTCGCTGACTGGCATCCCTTTCTTCAAACATCTTCAACATTATTTCATGTTGTTGGGCAAACGCAGAGTGCATTGCTTGAACCATGCTAAGCCTAAGCTCATCTTGCGAGCCTGCTACTACCATTGCAGGACCGATCCCGACATTAAGGTTCACCTCCGGCAGTCGGTTAATTCGGGGTGGTGACCTCCTAAACGTATTAGGGATTGGAGGTGGTTGAGTAGTTTCTGCTGCCGTCTCTTGATTGGTAATACTAACCGCTGCTGTCTCAACCTCGTTTCGTGATCTCGTACGAGTGTTCACCATCTTAGTCTGTCAAGATGATAGGACAAGAGTAAGACAAAGCTAACATAAATACGTATAACACGTTCACCAATCATTGCACAATAGTAAAATAAGCATACTCAGAATACAATGCACCCAAAATAGCATTAGCTACGTGATATCTTGGATATTTCATACACACAAGAATCCCTATTACCAAAGTCACATTTCATGATTAGCGCATTTCCATCGACTCTAAAGCTCTCTTATCTCAAGAGTGTCTACCCATTCTCACAATTCAATGCTTCAAGTTTCAGCTTAAGTCTAGGCATCTTAAGTTCATACCTAGTTCAACTAGAGCTCTGATACCAACTTGTAACACCCTAAAAATTGAACAAATTTAAACCGAAAAGTAAATGCGGTATTAAATAAAATCGCCCAATAAGTGGGGAATGAGTATGGGAGTTTACAACACAAAACGGATACTAAAACAACAACCTATTAATCTACATAAACAGGAACATAGATTATGTTCGGGTGTTGCTAATATCTCCAAAATGTTAATTCTAATATCTCCAATAATTACACTCTAAAGTGCATTTCCCAAAAAGAGTGCCTTCACCAGCACTTCACTCCGCTCCACTCTAAGGAGCCTCATCAAACCCGATCACCTGCTAAACAACATTTAAAATCAAGTGTTAGGCTTACGCCTAGTGAGAACAAACAGTTAAATGGATAAGGCAGTAAAATATTTAATAAAATAAAGGTGATGTATACTTTATCCCATTTAACTTAACTTGAAAGCTTACTCTTGGTGAGCAAGGATCTTTTAAAACAATCGGGGGAGACCCGATATTACCATTAGTTGTGACGGAACTCCAAGTTGGCCACAAACCAATGTTATAGAGCGGAACATAAAGGTCTGGTAGCCATTGACATCAACCTAATTCCAGTTTATCTATCATTTGTACCCATTAGCTCAAGCCTCAAGAATTGCACGCTAAACCACAATGCATATTCCGAGAGAGTGAAAGGATAGATTGGAAATTACACAATTTATCGCAATGCCTATTTCCAATTAAAAGAGGGTTCATTCTATCCTTCACGACATTACATACCGACTCTTATACCTATGGATCCATATCATACTAGTCTAATAATCAACTACATCAAACGAGACGTATTGATAGTGTTCCAAACACTTAAAACCTTTATATAAATGATTTCCTTGAAAAGCAAGTTTTACCAAAAATTAGGTCAAACTATTTTAGTTCCAAAATCAGATATTTTCTTATCAAGAGACATTTACAAGTAATATGATACCATCTAAAATGCCCATTTTAAATCCAATATCAAAATCCCCAAATTTCCCATTTTGACCTAAAACCTCCAAACTTAACCAAACACATAAATACTTGAGTTTATAACCTAGAAAGAGTAAATAAGAACATTTATGACAAGTATTATGGTTGTAAAAGGTTGGATTTGAACTCACAAAGCTAGGGTTAGGAAAACCCTAGAAATCTCCTTAAGAGGATGAAGATGGTGACGAAGCTTGGTGAAGGACACGAATCCTTGAAACTCTAGCCTTAAATCTTCAAGCTTGAGGTGCAATAAATGATTTGGAAAGAGTAGGTTTAAGGAGTTAAGACCCTCCAAAATGGTCTTGAGAGAGAAGAAGAAGAGAAAATAAGTTTGGGTGAGAAATGAGTGTGAAAGACAAGAAAAAACGGAGGTTTTAATGTAGATCAGGAGCTGGACGCCAGTTGTCCCGCCAGTTATAAGTGGCCCGGACCAAAACAGAGGCTAACGCCACTGGTGGCGTGGGTTAGTTTTTGTAACTGGCGCCGTAACTGGCCCCAGCCAAACAAAGGCTAATGCCACTTAGTGGCGTGGGTTAGCTTTTGTAACTGGCGCCGTAACTGGCACGCGCCATTTAAGTCAACCCGAAACTCACAAACTTGATTTCCGACGCATAGCTTCGATCTTTTTCATTAACCAACCCATAACACTTTTAAAACACGTCTTTTTCTAGAATATTTTTATTCATCAAAAATTTCCGGGTGTTACAATCCTCCCACCCTTTAAATTAATTTCGTCCTCGAAATTTTACAAATTAAGTGAACAAATGAGGATATCTCCTCTTCATGTCCTCTTCCGCTTCCCATGTCACATTTGATCCACGATGATGCTTCCATTGGACTTTAACCATGACAATTTCTTTATGACGGAACATTTTTGATTTTCTTTCTAAGATCGTTTTCGGCTCCTCCACACAACGACTATTATCAACGCGAATTTCCGAGAGAGGTATTACACTCTCTTCTTCCGCTAGACATTTCCTTAAGTAACATATGTGGAACGTAGGGTGTATGCCGGCCATTTCGGGTGGCAATTCCAATTTATATGTTTGTCGTCCCACTCTTTCCAAAATTTTAAACGGTCCTAGGAAACGAGGACTAAGCTTCCCACACTTCCCAAACCTTATAATACCCTTCCAAGGGGATACTTTTAGCATGACTCGCTCCCCTACTTGGAATTCCATGGGTCTTCTCTTCTTATCGGCGTAACTCTTTTGACGATCTTGAGCCGCCTTTAGCCTCTCACGGATGCATTTCACTTTGTCGGCCGTCTCTTGTACAATTCCGGGACCGGTAAATTGTTTCTCACCCGCTTCTAACCAACACACCGGTGTTCTACATTTCCTTCCATATAAGGCTTCAAACGGTGCCATCCCAATAATAGAATGATAACTATTATTGTAGGCAAACTCCACGAGTGGCAGGTGCGAGTCCCAACTTCCGCTAAAATCGATGACACATGATCTAAGCATATCCTCGAGAGTTTGAATAGTCCTCTCACTTTGACCATCTGTTTGAGGATGATATCCGGTACTTAAGTGAATTTTGGTGCCTAATCCCTTTTGCAATCCTTCCCAAAAATTTGAAGTGAACCGACTATCACGATCCGACACAATAGTCAAAGGCACACCATGTCTTGAAACAATCTCATTTACATATAACTTAGCAAGTTTATCTATGGGTCCGGCTTCTTTCATGGCTAAGAAGTGAGCATTCTTTGTCAACCGGTCTACCACTACCCATATGGTATCGTGACCGTTCGAGGTCCTTGGTAATTTAGTCACGAAGTCCATGGTAAGGTGCTCCCATTTCCATTCTGGTATCTCTAAAGATTGGAGACTCCCGTATGGCTTTTGATGTTCCGCTTTCACTTGCAAGCACGTCATGCACTTTTCTACATACCGGGCCACATCCAACTTCATAACGGGCCACCAATATGTCAACTTCAAATCTCTATACATTTTGGTGCTACCCGGATGAATAGAATACTTGGACTTGTGTGCATCTTCCAATAACAATTCCCGGTTACCCCCTAACTTGGGCACCCAAATACGGCCTTGAAACAACTTCAAACCACGGCCATCTTCCGTCAAGAGTAGGTGTTGCTTTACCATCACCTTATCCTTGAGGTTTTCTTCCAAAAGTGCCCCCGCTTGAGATATTTTGATTCGGTCAATCAGACTAGACATCACCTCAATCCGTGTAAGCACCGCACGCGTTCCACTACCGTACTACTTCCGACTCAAAGCATCCGCTACCACGTTGGCTTTACCTGGATGATAAAGTAACTCACAATCATAATCCTTGAGTAGTTCGAGCCAACGCCGTTGTCTCATATTCAATTCCTTTTGGTCAAAGACATACTTCAAACTTTTGTGGTCGGTATATAGAGTGCACTTGGTACCATAAAGATAATGTCGCCATAATTTCAAAACAAAAACTACCGCCGCTAACTCCAAGTCATGGGTAGGATAGTTCTTCTCATGATCTTTAAGTTGCCTTGACGCATAGGCAATCACCTTGCCTCTTTGCATCAACACACAACCTAAACCCATTTTTGATGCATCACTATATACCACAAAATCTTCGGATCCTTCCGGTAATGGAAGGATTGGAGCTTCACATAATTTCCTTTGGAGAGTCCGAAAGGCTTTCTCTTGCTTTTCGGTCCAAAAAAACTTCACGTTCTTTTTCGTCAAAGCCGTCAAGGAAGAAGCAACCTTGGAGAAATCTTGTATAAATCTTCTATAATAACCCACCAAGCCTAAAAAGCTTCGAATCTCTGACGGACTATTTGATGGTTCCCAATGCATCATTGCGTCAATCTTGGAGGGGTCCACTTTCACTCCGGCTTGAGTGACAACATGGCCCAAGAATTGGACTTCCTTCAACCAAAAGTCACACTTCGAGAATTTAGCGTACAACCTTTCTTCTCTCAAAACTTCAAGAACTTCCCGGAGGTGTTGCTCGTGATCCAATTCATTTCTTAGAATACACGAGTATGTCGTCGATAAATACAATCACTAACTTGTCAAGGAAAGGTCTACATACCCTATTCATCAAATCCATAAATATCGCCGGTGCATTCGTCAAACCAAAAGGCATGACTAGAAACTCGTAGTGGCCATAACGTGTCCTAAACGCCATCTTTGCCACATCATCTTCTCTCACCCTCACATGGTGATAACCCGAACGAAGATCGATCTTTGAGAAACAACCCGCCCCTTGAAGTTAATCAAAGAGATCATTTATCCTTGGAAGTGGGTATTTGTTCTTCACGGTTAACTTGTTTAGTTCACGATAATCAATGCACATTCTCATAGTGCCATCCTTCTTTTTCACAAATAAGACCGGAGCCCCCCAAGGCGACGAACTCGGTCTCACGAATCCCTTCTCCGAAAGATCTTGCAATTGTGCCATCATTTCTTGCATTTCAGATGGCGCCAACCGGTAAGGTGCTCTAGCTATTAGAGCGGCTCCCGGTACGAGGTCGATCCGAAACTCTACTTGCCTATCGGGTGGCAAACCGGGCAAGTCTTCGGGAAAGACATTCGGAAATTCACTAACAACACGAACATCTTCAAGCTTTCTCTTTTCCAACTTAGTATCTAAAACGTATGCTAAGAATGAAGGACATCCTTTGGTTAAGCACTTACGTGCTTTTGCCAATGTCAACAATACTATTTCACCTTTCCTTCTTTCCCCGTATACCATTACAATACCGCCATCTGATAACGGAATCCGAATCATCTTCTTGGAGCATACAATCTCGACATGGTTCTCGGCCAACCAATCCATCCCTATTATTACATCAAACCCTCCTATCACTATAGGCATGAGGTTTACTCCAAAATTATTCCCTTCAATCTCTAACATACAATCTTTGAGAACATCCCGAACTAGAACTTGCTTACCATCGGCGATTTCAACAATGTAAGCATCCTCTAAAAGGCTAATAGGTGTATGAAGTTTTGGGCAGAAAGTAGATGACACAAAAGAAAAAGTAGCACTGGAATCAAAAAGAACATAAGCGGGAACAGAGTTAATAAGGAACGTACCCGACACCACGTCCGTCGCCGCTTTAGCCTCATCCGCAGTCATCTTGAAAGCCCTTCCCATAGCTTTGTGGGTGTCTTCACTCCTCCCTTGACTTTCTCCCGTTCTTAACTTTGGGCAATCCCTTTTGAAGTGCCCCGGCTCCTTACATTCAAAACAAACGATTCCTTTGACGGGACAGTCATTGCGACTGTGGCCTGTCTTCCCACACTTGAAACAAGTCTTGGAGGGGGGTCGGCATGAGTCGTGGTGTTTGCTCTTGCACTTCTGACACCACCTAGGCTCTTGCCTAGAACTGAAACCACGGTTGTTGTTGTTGTTGTTGTTGTTGTAGTTTGACTTCTTGGAAGGAATAGAGTTACCCTCCCATTTTCTCTTCTCTCCTCCCATCCTTCTTTCTTCCACACTTAAGTCGTGGGCATCCTCCTTGTACTGAGCTTCTTCGATTGCCTCTCGAAAAGTAGAGGGCTTCGTAGCTCGCACCATCTCCATCATCTCTGATGGTAGTCCTTTAATGAAGGCCTTAATCTTCTATTTCTCGGTTGAGGCCACATGCGTCACCAAACCCAACTTCTCCACAAATAGTTGGGAGTATTCCCTTACCGTCTTGTCTCCCTTCTTGAGGGCCCGAAACTCATCAACAATCCGGTCAATCGCCCTCTCGCTACAATATTCTTCCATTACTTTTCCTTTGAACATCCCCCACGTGAACATGGACACAATAGCGGGTCCAAGAGAGATCGTAGTGACGTTCCACCACTCTAATGCATTACCCCAAAGCATTTGCGAGGCAAATTTGACTTTCTGCCTTTCTTCGCAGTCGCTCGAGCCAAAAGCTTGCTCGATCTCTCTAGCCACTTCACGCACATTACTCGGTCGTCCGACCCTGAGAACTCGGGTGGCTTGGTACTCATGAAGTCCTTGTACGAGCAACTTCTTCCCGCCTTTCTTATCTCAGTCACGGGGGTCTCATCAGTGACAAGTATGGCTCCATTCCCTCCGGAACCCCCTACCGCGTTCTCGGCAGTCGTTTCATGCCTTCGCTGACAGGAATCCCTTTCTTCAAACATCTTCAACATTATTTCATGTTGTTGGGCAAACGCAGAGTTCATTGCTTGAACCATGCTAAGCCTGAGCTCATCTTGCGAGCCTGTTACTACCATTGCGGGACCGATCCCGACATTAAGGTTCACCTCCGGCAGTCGGTTAATTCGGGGTGGTGACCTCCTAAACGTATTAGGGATTGGAGGTGGTTGAGTAGTTTCCGCTGCCGTCTCTTGATTGGTAATACTAACCGCTGTTGTCTCAACCTCATTTCGTGATCTCATACGAGTGTTCACCATCTTAGTCTATCATGATGATAGGACAAGAGTAAGACAAAGCTAACATAAATACGTATAACACGTTCACCAATCATTGCAACAATAGTAAAATAAGCATACTCAGAATACAATGCACCCAAAATAGCATTAGCTAAGTGATATCTTGGATATATCATACACACAAGAATCCCTATTACCAAAGTCACATTTCATGATTAACGCATTTCCGTCGACTCTAAAGCTCTCTTATCTCAAGAGTGTCTACCCATTCTCACAATTCAATACTTAAAGTTTCAGCTTAAGTCTAGGCATCTTAAGTTCATACCTAGTTCGCTTAAACTAGAGCTCTGATACCAACTTGTAACACCCTAAAAATTGAACAAATTTAAACCGAAAAGTAAATGTGGTATTAAATAAAATCGCGCAATAAGTGGGGAATGAGTATGGGAGTTTACAACACAAAACGGATACTAAAACAACAACCTATTAATCTACATAAACAGGAACACAGATTATGTTCAGGTGTTGCTAATATCTCCAAAATGTCAATTCTAATATCTCCAATAATTACACTCTAAAGTGCATTTCCCAAAAAGAGTGCCTTCACCGGCACTTCACTCCGCTCCACTCTAAGGAGCCCCATCAAACCCGATCACCTGCTAAACAACATTTAAAATCAAGTGTTAGGCTTACGCCTAGTGAGAACAAACAGTTAAATGGATAAGGCAGTAAAATATTTAATAAAATAAAGGTGATGTATCCCATTTAACTTAACTTGAAAGCTTACTCTTGGTGAGCAAGGATCTTTTAAAACAATCGGGGTGTAACACCCTCAAATCTGGAAAGAGCGACTAATTTAAAATTTCTAATATTTCATCAATAAATAACTTTCCTCAAACCACAATTAGTAATAAGCCTCTACAACAAACAAATCAAGTCCTATACAAGACCTACTTACGGTTGGGTGTTACTAAACCAATAAGAGTCGCTATCTCCGAATGCGGAAAATGTCACCAAGAATCTTTATCGTGCCACTTCCTAGCACTCAAGTTCACACGTGTCACTAGTACCAACCCCCACGATAACCTGATGCACATGCCGACAAAGAAAAAAGGTTAGGCTTAACGCCTAGTGAGCTCAAGAGTTTTTAACATATTTATGATTGATTTGAAACCAAAAGATGTGCTTGATAAAATATAATTCTCAAAGGAAATAACCTTATTATAAAAGCAACGTCTTTCCCCAAATTCACTAGTCCCATAATAAAAGCTTTAGACCAAAATGACATTAGAAGAGAATACTTTAAATAGAAATATTCTTTTAACGTAATACCAATTCCAATACTCACACAACTATGATTGAGTTTATAAACGTGGAGATAGAAAACATACTTTTAACCATGTTTTATAAAACGTTAATTCGCGCGGACCTTTAAAGGGATAGAAATATCCAAAGTTCCCGGGGGATTCCCGATCATACCATCTTTGATGACGGATACAAAAATAGGTCACTACTCGATGTTGAGCAACCATAGGAGTCAATGGCAATCGGTCAACAACCGATTATGCACCTTAGTATACGGCCCCCGATGGCTCCTACGAAAGCCCGCGTAATGGTCACTGGCAACCGGTCTATAACCGATTATGCACCTTAGTACACGGCCCCCTAATGACCCCAAATTGCGCATGCATAGAGTCAATGGCATCCGGTAATGATCCGGCATTATACCCAACGGTAAGAGGCCCCCTATGACTTCTATGCGACCAAAAAGGGACAACAATCCCGCCTTTAAACCGACTATATGCCTATTGATCCATTACATACTAGTCCTACTACCGAATACATCAACGAGACGTACTACTAGTTTTCCAACCTTGAAAACTCTTTTCAACAAACCATCTTCTTTCAAGTCCAAGTTTTACCAAAAATTAGGTCAAATCATTTTGAGTTTCAAAACCAAAGATTATTTCATTTTATAACATTTCCAAGTATTTTAAACCATTAATGATGCTCAACTCATCATTTACAACAAAATACTCAAAATCCTCATTATGACCCAAAACCTCCAAACTTACCCAAATACATAACCACTTGAAATTAAGTTTAGGAATCAGTAAAATACTACATTCACAACAAGTATTTGAGTTTATAAGTTTAGATTTGAACTCATACTTATGCATTTACAAAATGACCCATAATGCAATAATCTGTATTTTTCAATGATTTATAAGTTCCAAAACTCCAAAGATGCAAATACAACCAAATGGTTTTCATTTAAAGATATTGCACCCAAACAACCCACACTTATACTTTATTTGTCAAAATGTCTAAAAACCAAGTATAAGCCTCTTTCATGATTTATAAATTCTTTTATACCAAATATGCAAACTTACACAAATACTCACACATTTTATAAATAACAAGTGAAGCATGTTAATACTTTAAAATGGACGTTTTTGGCATGTACAAAGTTTTCACAAAGTATCTTGAACTCACCTTGCTAGATTTAGGCTAAATCTAGGTTTTACCCCAATACCGAGTTCCATACGGTGAAGACTTTAGATCCTTGAGCTATAACTCTAGATCCATGGTGCAATCCTTCTAAGAACACCTACATGACTTCCAAAACATACACTAAACAAACCCAAGAGAGAATGAGAGTTGTTGGTGAAAAACCCAAACCCTAGATTTGAGATTTCGGAGAGGTGATCTTACCTTCCACCCTATGAGCTCTAAAATCATCAATACCCTCTAGCCATACTTGTTTCCATGTTGTAGAGCTTCAAGAGACGAATCCATAGCAACTTGAATCACCCAAATCGGAGCATTATTGAGAGAGATATGGTTCAAATGAGAAAGATCCCGATTTTCGGTCTTTAAAACGCTGACAAAGGCTGACGCCAGATATGGACGCCAGTTACGTTCGTAACTGGCATTGGTAACTCACGCGGCTCCTTCTTGACCAAACAGACTCTGACGCTAGTTGTGAAGCTAGTTACATTTCGTAACTGGCATTGTAACTCACGCTAAGCACAAATCAAGTAAAAAGAGCTTAGGGCTACTTGTGAAGTTAGTTACGATTTGCTAACTGGCTTTGTAACTCACGCTAAGCATAATTGAGTGCAAAAGTGCCTAGGCTAGTTATCAAGCTAGTTTAAACTCTGAAACTCACCTCGTAACCAGCTTCGATCCAAACTCACATGAAAACTAGCCTTAGACGTTGTTTTACCCATATTTGCTTCGTCTTAGCTCCAAATTGACTCCGAAAAATATCGTTGGACTCCTTCTTTAATTCTCCAACCAAATATGATATAAATACTTGAAAATAGGCCTGAAATACCAGAATTCTTGTATCAGTATTTTCCAAAGTTTCATAAACTTAACTAAAATTTCCGGGGGTTACAATCCTCCCAACCTTAAAAGGAGATTTCGTCCTCGAAATCTATAAACAACCAAACATCCAAATAACCTTATTTCACAAATCCGAATGGCTCCCTTCCCAAGAGAGTGTCACTAAAATGAATCAACTCTAAAAGGGGTACAAAATATCTTTTATCGAGATTACTATGACGATTTACACGCTGATTCCCACATTTAATCATTGACTTAACATGCTACACCACCCTCAGGGTGAACACTGAGCATTGTTGGAAAACTTTATAGCAATACGATTGCAGTTGGCTCCCAACCTTAAGTGATTCGTACTTCCTCAAGGGCAACTATTGATTCGACTTCTTAATTCCGCGAAAATTGCCATAAAAGAATTTACTCTTAGCACTTTCTAACAACTTTTAGCCAATTAGAATACGGTTCCTATATGTAAACAACCCTTCGATAATATTCCAAAACTTTATTTGAACAAAACCACACATACATCTTTCAAACCGGAGTAATCGTTACAACGTCGACCTTACCTGGGTGGTAAGGGAATCCTGCAAAACATCCCGAAATATACCATCTGTTGACGCCCACGGTAAATCTTATACTTCGACAATCAAAGTCTCCTCGATAAAACGACTTCCACTCAATGACTGCATTAACTTTCTTACTAAAATTCTCCAGTATTCAATGTCATAAAAGATTTATCGTCCCTTCAATGATGAAACACTTATTCAGAAATTTGGTCCAAATCCAGACCCAAACTTTCGCCAAACACAAAACTCCAAAGAACTATCAGACTTCCTTAGCAACTCAAATGATCCTTATCAAACATCACCATTCACTAAAATCTATTCTCCTCAAGTTCACCGCATAAAGCTTTCGAACACTTACTAAGATTCAATTTAGGTACCCCAAATACAACAATGCTTCTTGACCTCAAGAAAATCATAAGTTGACACCTAAGTTTGTAAAAGGTCAGTACCACAAGTATGCATCGGCCGACAACGTCATCCCAGAGTTGACACTTAATATGGGATGTCGAATCCCATAATTACCACACTTTAGTACTTGATCCCACGATTCTTTCCAATTGCGCTGAAACATCAAAGCTTTACTTTCCAATCTATGGACAACTCAACAAATCGTCCTCAATCACTAAAGCTCACCAAGATGAAACATCCTTATCACACAAACAGCAACCAAACAACTCCTTGAAGCAATCAATCCCATAAACTTTGACCCGAAGGTTGATGAAACAAGAAGACCATCACATAAAATAACCCGGAGTGCTTCAAAGTCTACTATTTCCAAAAGCTTTTATATACACCGATCGTTCAAACTAAATTCTCAAAATTCAAAGCCATCCACAAGCCATACAATCATTACTAAATTCACGGAGCCTCATCGTCCCACATATGCAATACCCACCACAACATGACGTTTACCCCCAAGTGTTCCTAATGAGTTCAAGGTTTTACAAGTATATGACTAAGCAAATATGCCAATTTTATTTATCAAAAATTTAACAAATATGAAATCTTTATAACCATTTCACACATGTATTGCCATCATGTATGCAAGAGAAATTCATGCACTAAAATAGAGTGCTACAAAATGTTTGTACCAAATTCTACAAATGTTTTCTTCTTTTAGCCTTAAGAAGGCACAAAGTAAAGTTTCTCAACAATAATAGCATGCATCCGTTTACTTTTTCAAAACTATCCAAACGTTATATGCATGCATCTGGGTCACCTTATGAAATCAACTTGATTTGGGTTTCAAATTTGAAGCCAGTTAATAAAATGCTTATGCTTTTCCAGAATGTTGGCTACCTAAATTAAGATGCTACAATTAGAATGTATGCAAACTCTATGCAACAAGAGGTTCCCATAAAGTTAAAATAATACCGATGGGAACTTTATATTTTTGACGACTTCAAAATATTTATACCCAACATAGATGACGTGGAATAAAATTCTCAACAAACTCTCATACCCCAAAACCGACACTAAAACAAACCCAAAAATTCCAAAATCTCAAAATGGACTCGTGAATAGTACGCACCCAAAATTTAACTGAAACTCGTAAACGACCGTAGGAGGTACGATAGTTCATGCATTTCAATCTTGACCCAAAACTCACGTACACCAAATAACTTCTCAAAACTAAAAAGGATATGTGTACGTTTCTCGGAACAACGAAACAATTTAGGTTAGTTTCAAATTTAAACTCTCTTGAGATATAATTTCAAAATTTGCAATTCTAGCAAAATAGCATGGATTAAATTCTTAGTGTAATTTTCATGCAACTAAAACGATTTAACAAAATCCAAGACATGGCTACACTCTTGAATGTGCCCAAGACATTTTTCAGAATGATTACCCCTTTGACAAATCCGAAATAATTTTGCAATTTATTTCTAAAACAAATGTCGTGCATGCATCCGGTTGGGACCCAAAGTCTTAAACCATGCTTGCCAAGTCCACCACAAAGCCAACATTGGAAAGCTTCATATCTTAAGACCATCACCCCCCCCCCCCACTAAATCCATCGATTTACAATTTGCTCCCGGAATTAGGTTGATTCAACAAGCTTATGGTTCATAACTAACCATGACCTTTGACCCAAAATGGTCGGCATAAGATAATCACCGTACTTATATGTCATTCAAAGTGACATTGCTACATCCATCAAATCTTTCAACGGTCACTGCCATAAGAACTCATTCACTACCCCATCGATCACCATGACAATGCGTCTCAAGCACACACACGTAACTGTAAATTCCTATTATCACCGGCCGGATAATAATACAAATTTACCTTACATGCGGATCCTTGTTACCATCATCATGTTTCTCGATTCTAGTGCATCTATTAACCTCCAAACAACTTATCTTACAGTGTCTAATTGTGAAATCTCACATCTGCTCACTTAATCAATACGCTAGTTTGAGTCTAGGCATCTAAATCAATACCTAAATCTCACAAACTTATGCTCTGATACCAACTTGTAACACCCTCAAATCTGGAAAGAGCGACTAATTTAAATTTTCTAATATTTCATCAATAAATAACTTTCCTCAAACCACAATTAGTAATAAGCCTCTACAACAAACAAATCAAGTCCTATACAAGACCTACTTACGGTTGGGTGTTACTAAACCAATAAGAGTCGCTATCTCCGAATGCGGAAAATGTCACCAAGAATCTTTATCGTGCCACTTCCTAGCACTCAAGTTCACACGTGTCACTAGTACCAACCCCCACGATAACCTGATGCACATGCCGACAAAGAAAAAAGGTTAGGCTTAACGCCTAGTGAGCTCAAGAGTTTTTAACATATTTATGATTGATTTGAAACCAAAAGATGTGCTTGATAAAATATAATTCTCAAAGGAAATAACCTTATTATAAAAGCAACGTCTTTCTCCAAATTCACTAGTCCCATAATAAAAGCTTTAGACCAAAATGACATTAGAAGAGAATACTTTAAATAGAAATATTCTTTTAACGTAATACCAATTCCAATACTCACACGACTATGATTGAGTTTATAAACGTGGGGATAGAAAACATACTTTTAACCATGTTTTATAAAACGTTAACTCGCGCGGACCTTTAAAGGGATAGAAATATCCAAAGTTCACGGGGGATTCCCGATCATACCATCTTTGGTGACGGATACAAAAATAGGTCACTACTCGATGTTGAGCAACCATAGGAGTCAATGGCAATCGGTCAACAACCGATTATGCACCTTAGTACACGGCCCCCGATGGCTCCTACGAAAGCCCGCGCAATGGTCACTGGAAACCGGTCTATAACCGATTATGCACCTTAGTACACGGCCCCCTGATGACCCCAAATTGCGCATGCATAGAGTCAATGGCATCCGGTAATGATCCGGCATTATACCCAACGGTAAGAGGCCCCCTATGACTTCTATGCGACCAAAAAGGGACAACAATCCCGCCTTTAAACCGACTATATGCCTATGGATCCATTACATACTAGTCCTACTACCGAATACATCAACGAGACGTACTACTAGTTTTCCAACCTTGAAAACTCTTTTCAACAAACCATCTTCTTTCAAGTCCAAGTTTTACCAAAAATTAGGTCAAATCATTTTGAGTTTCAAAACCAAAGATTATTTCATTTTATAACCTTTCCAAGTATTTTAAACCATTAATGATGCTCAACTCATCATTTACAACAAAATACTCAAAATCCTCATTTTGACCCAAAACCTCCAAACTTACCCAAATACACAACCACTTGAAATTAAGTTTAGGAATCAGTAAAATACTACATTCACAACAAGTATTTGAGTTTATAAGTTTAGATTTGAACTCATACTTATGCATTTACAAAATGACCCATAATGTAATAATCTGTATTTTTCAATGATTTATAAGTTCCAAAACTCCAAAGATGCAAATACAACCAAATGGTTTTCATTTAAAGATATTGTACCCAAACAACCCACACTTATACTTTATTTGTCAAAATGTCTAAAAACTAAGTATAAGCCTCTTTCATGATTTATAAATCCTTTTATACCAAATATGCAAACTTACACAAATACTCACACATTTGATAAATAACAAGTGAAGCATGTTAATACTTTAAAATGGACGTTTTTGGCATGTACAAAGTCTTCACAAAGTATCTTGAACTCACCTTGCTAGATTTAGGCTAAATCTAGGTTTTACCCCAATACCGAGTTCCATACGGTGAAGACTTTAGATCCTTGAGCTATAACTCTAGATCCATGGTTCAATCCTTCCAAGAACACCTACATGACTTCCAAAACATACACAAAACAAACCCAAGAGAGAATGAGAGTTGTTGGTGAAAAACCCAAACCCTAGATTTGAGATTTCGGAGAGGTGATCTTACCTTCCACCCTATGAGCTCTGAAATCATCAATAGCCTCTAGCCATACTTGTTTCCATGTTGTAGAGCTTCAAGAGACGAATCCATAGCAACTTGAATCACCCAAATCAGAGCATTATTGAGAGAGATATGGTTCAAATGAGAAAGATCCCGATTTTCGGTCTTTAAAACGCTGACGGAGGCTGATGCCAGATATGGACGCCAGTTACGTTCGTAACTGGCATTGGTAACTCACGCGGCTCCTTTTTGACCAAACAGAATCTGACGCTAGTTGTGAAGCTAGTTACATTTTGTAACTGACATTGTAACTCACGCTAAGCACAAATCAAGTAAAAAGAGCTTAGGGCTACTTGTGAAGTTAGTTACGATTTGCTAACTGGCTTTGTAACTCACGCTAAGCATAATTGAGTGCAAAAGTGCCTAGGCTAGTTATCAAGCTAGTTTAAACTCTGAAACTCACCTCGTAACCAGCTTCGATCCTAACCCACATGAAAACTAGCCTTAGACGTTGTTTTACCCATATTTGCTTCGTCTTAGCTCCAAATTGACTCCGAAAAATATCGTTGGACTCCTTCTTTAATTCTCCAACCAAATATGATATAAATACTTGAAAATAGGCCTGAAATACCAGAATTCTTGTATCAGTCTTTTCCAAAGTTTCATAAACTTAACTAAAATTTCCGGGTGTTACAGGGGGAGACCCGATATTACCATTAGTTGTGACGGAACTCCAAATTGGCCACAGACCAATGTTATAGAGCGGCACATAAAGGTCTGGTAGCCATTGACATCAACCTAATTCCAGTTTATCTATCATTTGTACCCATTAGCTCAAGCCTCAAGAATTGCACGCTAAACCACAATGCATATTCCGAGAGAGTGAAAGGATAGATTGAAAATTACACAATTTGTCGAAATGCCTATTTCCAATTAAAAGAGGGTTCATTCTATCTTTCACGACATTACATACCGACTCTTATGCCTATGGATCCATATCATACTAGTGTAATAATCAACTACATCAAACGAGACGTATTGATAGTGTTCCAAACACTTAAAACCTTTATATAAATGATTTCCTTGAAAAGCAAGTTTTACCAAAAATTAGGTCAAACTATTTTAGTTCCAAAATCAGATATTTTCTTATCAAGAGACATTTACAAGTAATATGATACCATCTAAAATGCCCATTTTAAATCCAAGATCAAAATTCCCAAATTTCCCATTTTGACCTAAAACCTCCAAACTTAACCAAACACATAAATACTTGAGTTTATAACCTAGAAAGAGTAAATAAGAACATTTATGACAAGTATTATGGTTGTAAAAGGTTGGATTTGAACTCACAAAGCTAGGGTTAGGAAAACCCTAGAAATCTCCTTAAGAGGATGAAGATGGTGACGAAGCTTGGTGATGGACACGAATCCTTGAAACTCTAGCCTTAAATCTTCAAGCTTGAGGTGCAATAAATGATTTGGAATGAGTAGGTTTAAGGAGTTAAGACCCTCCAAAATGGTCTTGAGAGAGAAGAAGAAGAAGAGAAAATAAGTTTGGGTGAGAAATGAGTGTGAAAGACAAGAAAAAACGGAGGTTTTAATGTAGATCAGGAGCTGGACGCCAGTTGTCCCGCCAGTTATAAGTGGCCCGGACCAAAACAGAGGCTAACGCCACTTGTGGCGTGGGTTAGTTTTTGTAACTGGCGCCGTAACTGGCCCCAGCCAAACAAAGGCTAATGCCACTTAGTGGCGTGGGTTAGCTTTTGTAACTGGCGCCGTAACTGGCACGAGCCATTTAAGTCAACCCGAAACTCACAAACTTGATTTCCGACGCATCGCTTCGATCTTTTTCATTAACCAACCCATAACACTTTTAAAACACGTCTTTTCTAGAATATTTTTATTCATCAAAAATTTCCGGGTGTTACAGATTTGAAGGGTAAATATAGATTCTTCAATGATGGTTTTTGCATTTTTGGTGTTGTGACTTACCCGTTAGGGTTTTTCCGTTAGTTTTCATGGTTTTGTTCTCTAATTGTATTTTGAGAATTAAACCTTTGTTAGTGTTTTTCCCTAAGCATTTTTTAGGTAGGCAATTTGTAAATCTTGGGGAATGCCTCTCGTAATTTGTACTATTCTTTTTTCTTCTTGAATAAATTTTTTCTTAGGGGTTCCGTCCCCTTTTACCAAAAAAAAACAAACTCTAAACCCTAAACCCTAAACCCTGTTTGAGTCGGGAAGCATGGTTTTTGATGATGGTGACTGAAATTGGAGATAAGATTGAGAAGATGAAGATAGGGAATTGGATTTATAAGCTGGAGGAACGATATATGGATGATAATTGGAGGTGTTGGATGTTGTTCCTGTTGTTGCTTCTGATGCGTGAAGATGATGGTAAACAGGGGAATGATTGGAGGATTATGGATGTTGATGATGGTGTTCGCTTGGGTTTCGATTGAAATCCCTGTTAATATCGAAGCTTGTTGACGATAGCTTTATAACGATCTTATTGAAATCGATTCTGATTTCAATTAGTTTGAAGACTGATGGTGAGAATCGATGTCTGGATCGATTTATAGTTGTAGATATGGATTTGGGATTCAACCTAAAAATTCGATGGTATATATGTGGTCAAAAGAATGATTTGTTTGGCAATAAGGATGGTGTAAGACGAAAAAGAAATAAGGTTGTTTGGGAAAAGGATATCCATATATGGGATGGTGTTTTAATCCTAGATTGGGTTTTAACCAAGGGCTGGTTAAATAGGGCCATTTTTAGTGCTGAAATGGATGAAGCTAACGAAGTTGTCAACTTATTAAAAGTTGTTTGCTATTTTGGTAAAGGGAGATTTTTGAAGGGGTGGACCTAGGGGCGTGAGACAACTCTCTCTAAGGAACTCGACAAAATAGCCCCGTAACTTCGGGAGAAGGGGTGCCTCTTCACAAAGGGGGTCGCAGTGACCATAGTAAAATAAGAAATTGAAAGATTTCGTTGAAATTTTCAGATCCTTTACTTTTGGGTTTTGCAAAGTTGGTCAAGTGGTTAACCCTGTTAGGGTTTTTCCGTTAGTTCGGTTGGTTTATTACTCTAATTGTAATTTTAGAGTTGATCTTTTGTTAGTTTTCTTTCCTAAACATTTCTCAGGAAGGCAATCCGTAATCCTTGGGGAATGCCCCTCGTAATTTGTATCTTTCTTTTTTCTTGAATAAAATTTTACCAAGGGATTCCGTCCCCTTTTACCAAAAAAAAACCTAACCCCTAACCCCTACCCCCAACCCCCAACCCCTAACCTACACCCCTAAACCCTAGACCCCAACCCCTAAACCCCAAACCCTAAACCTCAAACCCTAAACCCCAAATCCCAAACCCGAAATTTACATAAAGTTCCTTAAGATAGATATACTAACATGGTTGGAAAGTTATAAGAAATCTATAGAGCCTCCTTATTCTCTCATAAGTGAGAATCTTATAGACGATAAAGTTTCGATAATTAGTATTTTAAAGTTTGTCGATTTAGAGTCAGAATACATTGGGCACGATGGAATATATCAAAATCTCTTTGTGATATAAAGTATGACAACCAAATAAATCATATCTAAATACATACGAAGTCCGCATCTCTGCATAACTATTCAAAGTTCTCTCGAATCTTTGTGCATCACTTAAACCGTATTTCGGATCCGCCGATCTGTGGATCTAAGATCTTATATTAATACTTCAAAGTGATCGGCTTATCCGCGTCAAGTCTAAGTCCCAATTTAAGTGACCAAACATTTAAAGTATTAATGATGAGAATACCCACATATTATATGAACACTTAAGTTAAACTCACACTCACACCCACATCCACACCCACAAAGACAATTAGCTACTACGAGTCATGGAAAGCAGTAAATAAAAGAAATAAAGCTGAAATATAACTTGCATTAATATAAATAAAAGAACTGTCACCACAGTATATGAGTTGTGGTGACATGATACAATGCAGAAATTAAATGACAATAAATTAAAACTAAACTAAAAACATAAAAAGAATTCAGCAAGTGCCGAGGAGAATAAATGAGAGAGAATCTAAAACTCTTCTAAGGTGTGTCTTCCAAATGAACCCCAAATCTCCCTTTTATTCAACAAAAAAAAAACAAGGACCTTTGGTTAAAGACTACAATACAAAAGAGAACCATTTCCTTACTCTAGACTAGACTATAGTCTTCAGCTATCTTTTGTCTTGTTTTTCTTCATTTATTCAGTCGCAGAAATTTATCTTTTAGTACAAAATCATCGTGCGAAACAAAATTATAAAAAAAGAAGGTATAAAAGACTAAAAAATGGGAAATAAAAGAATTAAAATGAGGAAAATGATATAAAATAACTCTCGTCTTCGAGAGTTATCATGTACGGTCGAAATATTTCAATATGAAAGCACATCACGACTTTTAGTAATCCAAACAATCAAAATCGAGTATTCTAAGTGCTATTTGTATATTTCAAAAACATTACATCTCTATATGTCAATAAAAGCATAATTAAGGGACTAAATTCCACGAAGATGCTTTCTCCCCCCATAATTTTCAAATCCCCCCGTTCCTCAATCATTGCATCTTTCCCCCAAAATCCCTTTTTAGGGTTCTACAAGGGTTTCTCTTCACAATGGGAAATCAAAATTGAAATCAGCTTTTAATACGGTGTTTTTATATACAATTCATATATGTTATATATATATATATATACAGTTATACTTGGATCAAATGGCTGCTTATCAATCGATCAGAAGAAACGGATCAGGTTTGCAATTCTTAAATCTTCCATTTGGAGACACCACTCATACTAAGGTTTTTGTTGGAGGGCTGGCATGGGAGACGCAGAGTGAGACGCTGCATATTTATTTTGATCGATTTGGTGATATTTTGGAGGCTGTTGTCATCACTGATAAACATACAGGGAGATCTAAAGGCTATGGGTTTGTGAGTAATTTAAAACTTTTCGTTTTTTTTCCTTCTTTCAGCTGTTGTTTTCGCTTGCATCAAATTTCGGGTTTAAAAGTACTCTCTGATCTCTTTACTGCTTATCACATGAATTTCATCAGTGCCAACACTAGAGATGATATATAAATTTTGTGGTAAAAAGAGCAAAATATTTTGTGGATTTAAATTTTTTATGTGTGTGGTTTAGAATTAATGGAGAAAGAGGGTAGCATGTTCAATTATATTGGAAGGATCATATTTCTTTAAGTTACATGTGAAATAATGCCAAATTGGGAATTAGGATGGAAAATTATTGCTTTGTTATAATGTATTTTAAAATTTGGTTGGAGGTTGTATTCTTTTTTGCCTCTTATGCTGTGCTCTCGAAACCCTTTTTTTTTCGAAGGAAAGGGGAGGAAAATAAAACAAAAGAATGGGGAGGAAAATAAAAGAAACTAGTGTTTTGAACCTTTTTTAAACGAGAAAGAAAAGGAAACAGAAGGAAAATAACGATAAATTTTCTCCCAAAACTTTTTCTTCCAAACGCGGGAGGAAACGGAAGGAAAGGCAATGGAAGAAAAGAGACTAATTTTTTTAAAAGATTATGAAAATTACAAAACTACCCAAACTTTCATCATAAAGCATATATTTTTGAAGGCTATATTTGTAAAAATGACACCTTTCTCTTTCTTTTCTCTCCCCAAATTCGGGAACACAATGTTAGTTATGGATATTTCATGCTATATGAGTGAAGTTAACAAAATTCGTATCATGAACCAGAATACTACCTCTGTGTATCATGAAGGATAAAGAACCGAAAGACCAACATAAATTCAGTATCAAACTTTGAAAAACAGTTCTTTAATATAACAAATTATGTCAGGAGTTTGTTTAAAATTTCAATTTTTATTAGTCTTTTTGCTGCTTCAGAGATGGGCATGTTTATATCTGACTGCCAGAGTACTCATTACTTTTGTATGTGTTTGCGTGCATGATTTATGTATGTCTCATCAGGGAAATATTCATTTTCTTGATTATAGATCTTGTGGTACCTTGTCATGTAATATTGAAGGAACCAGACAAAGGGCCTGTTTGTTAGCAGCTTAATGAGCTCAATGAGACTTAGGGGCTGTTCGGTTGCAGCTTAATGGGCTGTATAAGCCATATGGCTTATTCGCATAGCCATATCTAACTGTTCGGTACGAGCTTATTCGGTCAGCCCATGGCTGAATCGCTCAGCTACAAAAGTAGGGTCATATACACTCAGCCAACCCTTTTCCCTCAATACCCTTGGAAAAAAAACACGCCTCTTTAGTCCCTGAGTTCATTCCCCTCCTCCTCCAATAAATCCTACAAAGTTGTTCATCATCACTACCACCAGGTTACAAACATCCCCGTCATTGTGGTATCTTTCCTCATAGTTCGATTCTTATCTTTCCTTAGAGCTCCATTCTTGTTATAAGGTTTCTTGGCGTTTTTGGTTTCGAAGAGTTTCCTCTTCTTCCCCCACCTCCTGATTTATCTTTGTCTTCTTCCAACTCTGCTTCCCCCACCTCCCTTCTTGCTTCTCCCATTTGTAAAAAAAAAGACGTGGTTCATATTGTTAAAAATCACCCACCGTCATGGCCTCCTTGAACTTCTTGATTTCTCTTTCGTTTTCTTTCTGGTACTCACCCACCACATGGCCTCCTTGAAGATTGTGTAAAAAATCAAACAAGTAAGAGGTGTAGAAAAAGATGCAGTAAGCAATGGTTGTAGAAAGAAGATGAAGTGAAATGTAGATTGGATAAACACCAGTTGTAAAAAAATTAGGTTTTGATATTTTTGGGAATGAAATGGTTCCGACTTGAGTCTGATATCTTTAGAAATGGAAAGTTTCTTGGAGTTGGGTTTAAAATTTTTATTTTAATCAAACAAAATATACACCGGGGTAAAATGGTCATTTCAAACATTCAGATTGATTATTCACCACAACAACCGAACAACTTATCTGTTAACACAGACAACTATATCCATACAGGTCTTAACAGAAAACGAACCGAACAGCCCCTTACAGCTTATTCGGTCAGCTATGGCTTAATGATATAGAAAGTGACTTATTCGGTAAGCTTTTAGGGAGGAGCTTTATGCAGAAAGCCAAGTTTTTTCCAAACATGCCCCTCCCAATTAAAAAACAGGCTCCATCCATCTATAAAAAACCCTCTCAAACATAAATCTACGCAATCCATACAGACAGCTTAATCCACGTAGACAGTTTAATCCACACAGACAACTTTATCCATACAGGACTTGATGGAAAACCGAAAACCAACCAAACAGCCCCTAATATTGTCCTCCAGGTAGTCTAAATGAGCATAACATATGCGTATATGCATGTTAGATGTTTGGTTTATATAAAGACAGAAAGAATTTATGAAATATAAAATCAATATCATATTTTGACCTTGTCTAGACTATAAAACCGTAATTGCTGTTCATGTGCTTTTAGGTTGACATCCCTTTCACCGTTTTCTGTTTCCTTTCGTAAAATCCATCTTTTTATCTCACCTTGGTGATATGTTTTGGTTGCGATTCTTGTGGAGCTTAGATAACATTTAATGATGCTGAAGCTGCAAAGAGGGCCTGCGTGGATCCTACTCCGGTTATTGATGGTAGAAGGGCAAACTGTAATCTGGCATCACTTGGACGGGCCCAACCTTCTTTAACTTATGGTAGGGTTTGTTTGAACCTTCAATTAAGATAATTTTCTCTTTGCTCATCCTTTATATTTTCAAAATTTGAACATGCAAAAGTAGTGAAATCAGCTAAAGGTGGTGAGGGGTGAGGCACCAGTTGAGGTGAAAATGAGGGGGTTAAAGGTAGTTACTGAGGGTGCGTTTGGTACATTGGACAAGACAGGACAGAATATGGATCACTCACTGTTCCATGTTTGGCAGGACTTGTATGTGAAACAAACACGAACAGAGTAACAGAATGGAACAAGTGTGTTCCACCCCCACCCCGTGAAAAAAAACCATATTTTATCAATATAACCTCAAATTAAAATCTAGGTTCTTTTCTAAAAACATCAACTATGCCTCACTCCTTACATTTTATTCTTTCTTTAAATTTTATTTATTGTATTTTATGCTCTTTAAACTTTCACTTTACCGTTCTCAAAATCTATGTTTATACGGTTTCTATATTTTGATAAAAAAATAATATAGAAAGGGTATAAAATAAAAATTGGCAACAACATAAACTTTTTACTTTGATATTATTTTAATCGTGTTGACTAAAAGTTTCTAATGGTATACTTTGTTATAAAAATATTTATTTCATTATAATCTAATAAATTACTTAAATTATTAAAATATATAAACAACTCATCAGGGGTAAATTGGTCATTTTATTTGTTCTGTCCAGTTCTGTCTTACCAAACGCTGAACAACCGTCCTAGCCTGTTTGGATACCAAACGCACCCTGAATGGACATATCAAATATATTCCTTTGGATCAATACAACATTTTCAGCCATATTTGGTTTTCGATACTTTTCTCTCGCCAACTATATAAAGTTAAGATGTCAAAACACCCTTTTCTCTTTTAAGAATGGTAAGTTTCAAAATGGCAATGAGGTTATGAGGGATGTTGAACTGGGATTTTGGATTATAAACTTTTGATTCTTTAATATATCTATTTATTCTTGTAAAAAGGGAAGAAATGAATATGCGAACACTCATGTTGGTTTAATTATAGGACATCTGAGACCAGCAGGACACTACTTCTGGAATTCCCAAAACCCCGGGGGACCTTTTTTAGGGAGCTCGAATTACCGCCAACCAGTTCCTTATGGTTATCAGCAATACCCTTATTATGGGTCAGTTATTACATTAAAACTAGCTTTTCGTATTGAAATTTTATTAATATTGTTTATACTGTATTGCAATGTCCCAAATATGTAACTAGTACTTGAACTCTTACATTCCTTTCAATTTATTGATAACTTGATTTTTGACAGATATCCAGCTTATGGGCCCGAATATGTCTTTCCTCAGGTGAATAATGTTAACGTTCTTGTGCTCTTTGAAGCTCATTATTATGATAGATAGCAAATTATTCGATATGTATGATAATACAGAATTAATTTTTGTAATTCATTATTATTCAGGTTCCATATAATCCTTATGCGGGCCAGCATCACCCACAGATGATGGGCCTTCCTGGATTGGTTAACCCGAATGCTTTTTTGTATGGTCAAATGGGGCCTCCTCCACCTGGCAGCCCAGGGTATAGAGCTATTCAGGGAATGGTAACACCTGGTCATAATGTTCCAATGCCTCCAACACCATACCTTACTGGTAAAACATTTTTCTTTTGAACCATCTAAAAATGTAATTGTTTTCGGTTTTTAAAGAGTCGCACATGCATTCACTCACTGTATCCAGTCTCTATAATTCACACACACACACACACATATATATATATTATAAGAGAAGAAGAGTTAAGGTGAGAAGCGTAAGAAAAGATCTGAACTCTTGATCACTTTTAATCTCATTCTCACCCATGAATTGCGCTTTAGAAGGGAATTGATCTGGTGCATGTTGGTGCACCTCAATAGTGTTGACATTCAATTAGGATTGATCCAAGGGTAGAGATCTCTTTTTACGCTTCTCACCATAACTTCCCTTCTCACCATAACTTCCCTTCTCACCGGAACCCAACCCTATATATATATATATATAGGGGCGGGTTCAAATGCGAACTCAAATTTGGTTGCGAACATGAGGACAAAGTAGAGCGCGACCCGTGTTCCATTTAGTCTGAAAAACGAAGGGCATCATTTAGACTGAATGTTGTGTTATTTATACTGAATAATGTATGAACTTCACTTTCGTTATTCATACCGAATGCCCTTCGTTATTTAGACTGAATGCGACACGTGTCGCGCTCTCCTTTGTCCTCATGTTCACAACCAAATTTAAGTTGGCATTTGAACTTTCCTCTCTCTCTCTCTCTCCCTCTTTCTCTCTTTCTATATATATATATATATATGTATTCGAGATCCCTTCTTACGCTTCTCACCTTAACTTTCCTTCTCACACGATTCTGGTCCATGTATACGTATGTGTTATGGTTTTCGGGAAGTGTAAAAAATCATCAATCAAAATGGGAATAAAGTAGTGTACAAATGGACCGATGGCTGAAATAAAGAAACCCTAAGCAAATCTTAAAGATAATAATAGAAAGAAATTACATATTCATATGTTTAACACTCCTTGTGTCAAAATGGGAACGAATAGCTTACAAAATCATCAATCAAGACGGGAAGAAATAGTGCAAATTGGACCAATGTCTGAAATAAAGAAACCTTAAACAAATCTAAAGTTGCAAATGACATATATTATATCTTTAACATACCTCATCTCATGCACACCTAAATTGCTACATCTAGAAACACATTACTCGGTTCAAATCTGATTATGTAAGCATTGGCGGACCCAGAAATTTATTTGAGTGGGTGGACCTTTAAGGCGGATCAAAGGTCCGCTAAATTGCGTTTGATCTGGGGAGGAAGTCAACGAGGTTTGAAATGAGTTAAAAACGACAATTTTTAAGATGAATTGATATTGGGAAGGAAAATAAATCATGAAAAAAATAACAAAATCAAAATGGGAGAATATTTAACAAAAAGTTGATTGACATAGTAGTAGTAAACTAGTAATGCTTATAGTTATACTTGAGGTTGTCAATTCAATCCTTCTAATTATATTTTTCCTGTTAATATTTTCAGAAATAGCATTGTAGGGCCTGAGTAAATGCTCACAGCCAGCCTTGGAGCCTAAAATTAAAAGATAAAAAAGTGAACTTCCACCTAAAAGATTTGAACCCGTGACCTCTTCTACATAAGGCAGTAATCCAAACATCCTACCCGTGTTTAATTTCTGTTATAGGTTTGGTTTCTAAGTATTTAAGGGTGCCCCTCAAATAATAACAAGTCTTTATGATTATCCATTTTCTGCCAGTCTTTTGTGGTTCTCACCGTATATCATCATCTGGGTATAGTTTGATGGTTAGAGTTAAACGAGAATCGGTTGGTTGAATGTCAAGTAAATTAACCTTAGTGAAAGCTTGTGATGAAATATTTCGTCTAAGAAAAGAAGATGCTATTTGTTTTTAACAAACCTATCCACCTCAATAAGAAATTGAGAAAGCAATTTGTCTAAAATCTAAAGTTTCCGCCAAGTTTTCTTCTTTTTATCATTGTTTTTTACATTTTTGTAGGTTAATTTGTATTTTGTATACATACATTTTATTCTAAACAAGGGATATAAAGATTGTGTATAGGTGATGTTTATTAATAGTCAATATCTCTCTCTCCCTCGCCACCCCCTCTCTCTACATACATACACACAATATATATATATATATATTTATGTATATATATATATAGGGAGAGGGAGAGGGAGAGGGAGAGGGAGGTTCAGGGGAAAACCCCTAAAAAATGAAAAGCTGAGGAACGCCTTGATAACTATTCATTTGGACGATATGCACCTATGCATACAAGTTATTGAAGTTGTTTCTTGGTTATGCGCATGTGCATGTGCATACCGAACAAATTGCTTACAAGTTACTTGTATTCACATGTGCATACCGTCCGATAAAAGGTAACTAGGGTGTTCGTTTTTCATTTTTTGTGGTTTTCCTCTGAACTTGACCCTACATATATAGACGAAGGATCGTGTGAGAATAGGAGTTAAAGTGAGAAGCGTAAGAAAGGATCTGGACCCTTGATCACTTTTAATCTCATCCCTCCCCCATGAATTCTGCTTCTCACGAGAATTGATGTGGTGCATCTCAGTGCATCTCTATAGCGTTGATCTTCAATTAGGATTGATTCAAGGTGGAGATCTCTTCTTACACTTCTCACCATAACTTCCCTTCTCACCGGAACCCAACCCCATGCATACATAGGCATAGGATCGTATGAGAAGTAGAGTTAAGGTGAGAAGCATAAGAAGAGATTCTGAGCCATTGATCACTTTTAATCTCATACCCAACCATGAATTGCGCCTTAGAAGGGAGTTGATCCTGTGCATTTCGGTGCACCTCGTCTCGGTGCATCCAAGGGTGAAGATCCCTTCTTATGCTTCTCACCATAACTCTCCTTCTCACCGGAACCCAACCCTGCATATATATGTATCTATATATACACATTCACACAAGAATTTGAAATTATTGAAGCATAACTTTTTCAATATTCACAGACCAGAAACTCTTTATCAGGACTGTGTAATAATAAATAAAATCACCAACAGGATTCAGATTACAAAAATCGATGAAATTCATTGTGGCAACTTTTCCTGTTTCCGTTACCTATTCTTCTTCGCCCTTTATAACAACACCTTGGTCCATGAAGATGATTCTTTGGTCCATGAAGATGATTCTTTGGTCATATTTTGTGTATACTTATATATATATATATATACACTTGTCTTTTCATAGATGGAGTGAGCATGTTTTTTTAATTGAAAAGATCCAGTTTATCATAAAACTTGGCTTTCTGTATAAAGCTCCCCCATAGAAGCTTACTGAATAAGTCAATAAGCTACTTTCTATATCATTAAGCCACTACCAAACAGTCATCTATAGCTGACCAAATAAGCTGTGAGTCACATTAAGCTCATTAAGCTGCTAACAAACAAGCCCTAAGGTACTCATAAATCAACTTGTTGGTTTTCTCAGGTGTCGCTCTACCATCTTTTGGACCGGCAAGGAATATAGTTCCCACCCATCCTCCTTCCCCATTCTCCCGAAGTGCTGGTTCCGAATGAAGAGGATTTTATCGGTCATTTTCCGAGGTGCATTCTCTTACCGTATACTGTAATTATTTCCTTCCTACTTATATTAACAAACAAGTTTCCTTTATTTGAAGGATAACTATCACTTGGTACTTCGGCAAACTTCAATTTTCGCCTTGGATGAATTCCTGTTGCTGTCAAAAGGTAATCAATCCCCTGCTATCTTTATCAGCTTTTATCTTTAATACATTAGGATCAGGTTCAAGGGAAAACGTCAGAAAAAAGAGAAAACTGAAGAACACCCCCTCCATATGGACGGTATGCACATATGCATACTGGTAATTTGCAGCATGCATTTGTGCATAGAAAAAGAAACAGCTACAATCGCTTGTATGCATTTGTGCATACCGTCCAGATGGAGTTTAGTTTTTTTGTTGTTGAGGTTTTCCTCGAAACCTCCCTCTAATACATTATATATTTATATTTGATGTAAAATATGTTTGCAGGCCATGAGAAGTCGTGGATGAGGGTCAAAATCGAGTCAATTATCAGAAGTCGGAAACTCTGAAGCCCGGAGTACGAGCTTAAAAGTGCAAAGACTGCACTTATAGCTGGTTACAGACAGACATGTCGTCTTAACAAGATTGCTGGAATCTGGTTTCCAAGCAGTCATGAACGAGTGAATCAACATATGATTCCTCAATCGTTAACTAGATCCACACCAGGGTCGTGGCTTAGCTTTGTGTTAACCGTTATGAGCCATATAACCGTCGTACCCCCCCCCCCCCTTTTTCTTGATTCGGTTCCTGGTTCAAGCAAACTCTCGAACAAGTGAAGCGAACGGAAAAAAGACATGCTTATTTAGTTTGAAATGATCTTCATTTGGGTTTAGTAAGAAACAGTTCATATTTATGCATGATTTCCTTTATGAGTTGATGGTTAATCACTTAATCTTGAGCTCAAATCTAGATATTAGCTTTATGTAAAAAAGCCAAATTTATGGATACTTTGATTTTGTTGTTATGTTTCCATGGATGAACATCAGTTTTTTTGTATTTTTTTTGTAGCACTTATTGTAAGTACTTCAACCATGGGTGTGTTTGCATCTCGATTATGAAGTTAAGAACTCGAATCCTTAATCTTGTTTAGTTTAGTTTTATGTCTCTCTGGTTTTTGTTTTTAATGGTTTTGTAGTTTTGAATTATGAATTGGCTGAGATATAAATTTGAGGTTAATATAGTTGATTTATTATAGACTTGGAAGTAGAATAGTGGGGTTATGGGTAGTTTAAGTAGAGCTTAACGTTTATCATATATTTAGATGTGTTTACTACTTGAGTATCAATTAGTTTTATAAAGTTGTATGTATGGTAGAGGATCAAACAAGACCAGGGTTGACAAATAGAATTAAAAACAAACGTACTTGAAACACTATTTCTAATATACAAAATTCAGAAAAAGAAATTTTACTAAATGCTACAAAATTTTAATCCCTCCTTCGACATAAATGAAATGATTTCACCGCCTGCCCCTTCCTCTGCCACCTCCCCGCCCTCTTCCACCACCACCACCACCTCCGCCACCTCTCCTCCCTCTTCCACCACCTCTGCTGCCGCCTCCCCGCCCTCTGCCGCCGCCACCGCGGCCACGGCCACGGCCTTGAAATCCTGATCGATCAGATTTCAGCCCCAACGACTGTATTCCTCGTCTCTTTTCACGGGGATTATCGTCGTCATCATCATACTCATCTTCCTCGTACTTTCCTTTGCTTCGAGAAATGAACGAAATCTCTCGTGATCCTCCGGGTCCCGCTTTAACCTTATTGAACGCATTTGAACCGCTGTTATTATTATTTGTTATCGCTTTTACCCGCTCTTCTAGTGGCAGAGCATCCTCTTTTGCAAGTGACCTCCGGTTTCCAAATGCTTCTGCGTGCCGTTCATCCTTAACTTCATACAATCTGCACGTTTTTTTAAAGATTCAGTTTTCCATAAGCGTGGATATATATATATATATATCGTTTTTTTAAAGATTCGGTTTTCCATAAGCATGGATATATATATAAAGGAACACATTTAGGACCAGATATGATGTGGGTCCCACATAATATAAAATCATATCTAATTCAATGGGGCCCACCATTAAATCAGATATGATTTTATAGTGTAGGACCCACATCCTATGTGATCCTAAGGGTGTTCCTTTGTTCCTTTAAAAATGCAAAGTTCTCATTTGAACCCCTCTATATATATGTATGTGTGTGTGTGTGTGTGTATATATAGAGGAAAGTTCAAAAAAGAACTCAAATTTGGTTGTGAACGTGAGGACAAATGAGAGCGCGACACGTGTATGAATGTAAATTATTCGGTTTGAATATTTCTTTGATTATTCAACATGACACGTGTCGCGCTCTCATTTGTCCTCACGTTCACAACCAAATTTGAGTTCTCATTTGAACCCGCCCCTATATATATATATATATATATATATATATAGAGAGAGAGAGAGAGAGAGAGGAAGGTTCAGGGGAAAACGCTAAGAAAAGAGCTGAAGAACATCCTCGAAGCCCTCCATCCGAATGATCTGCACATATGCATACAAGCAACTGAAACTGTTTTTTTTTCTATACACCAGTGCATATTATATGCATTAGTGCCTATGCACAAATACATGCTACAAATTACCAGTATGCATTTGTGCATACCGTCCAGATGGAAGGCTTTCAGGATGTTCTTTAGTTTTCTCTCTTTTTGGCGTTTTCCCCTAAACCCGACCCTACATATATATAACGGATAAAGATCCAAATTCGTGTTGCCTCTCTATCCCACCAATCACAGGAAGACACGTCATAATTAAGTGATGATGTGTCTTTATGTGATTGGTGAACAGAAACGATCAACTTATACCTTGGAGCTCGAGTTTTTGTGCTGTTTTTAGTTTTATCGTTTGTAGGTTCGTCATCTGATGACTGAAATTCTTCTGAATCACTTTGGTCCTCACCGTCGTCCATAAATGGCTCGAAGTGTTCCTTAACCAAAGACTGCTGAACTGGTGCAGCTAAAGGATGCAGAGCCCGATATTCTTGTGACTTTTCATCCACTTCGAAATCCTGAAGAACGTTAACCAAATCAAAAAAAGAGGCTGCTTGAGGATGTATCCATCAACGTTAAATGCTTCCTATATATATATATATATAGAGAGAGAGGGGGGGGGGGGCGGGGCTAATTAGTACTAACTTTGTTAACCGGGGTATTTTATATTTTTGTCTTTTTCATATATCGAATTATTGATATAACATTCCTTAATGATCTCATTTACTTAATTATCACAATCCTTAATCATCTTATTCACTTGCTTTTTGGTTTCACCTTATGAACTAAAGTAAATTTTTTGAAACAACCAAATGTTCACCTATGAACTTTTGGTAAAAAAAATTGGAACAATGGAAGTTCATAGATAAAACAACACTACGAATTTTAAACTAACACCGTATAAAACATGATTAGGTTCCAAAATTGCCCTTCATTTAATTCACTTTAATTCTTTCATTTTTCATCATTTTGTAACCTCCCATTTAATCATAATAGTTGATAAAAAAAAATGAACGAATCAGATTAAAGTTAATATTGTTTACTTGGTTAACAAATTATTGTACCTCTATATCTATATGACAATGGATCATGTGAGAATGAAAGTTATGGTGATAAGCATAACAAGGGATCTGGACCCTTGATCACTTTTAATCTCTCAACCCCACCCATGAATTGCGCTTATCAAGGGAATTGATCTGGTGCATCTCGGTGGACCGCATTAGTGTTGATCTTCAATTAGGATTAATCCAAGGGTGGAGATCCCTTCTTACCCTTCTCACCATAACTTCCGTTCTCACCGGAACCCCAACCATACATACATACATATATATAGGGCAGGTTCAAATGCAAACTCAAATTTGGTTGTGAGCGTGAGGAAAAAGGAGAGCACAACACATGTCCCATTCAGTCTGAATATATTCACTCGGAATGCGTGTTACCCATATTGAATAATGTATGAACTTCACCTTCATTATTCATACCGAATATCCTTTATTATTCAGACTGAATGGGACACGTGTGGCGCTCTCCTTTGTTCTCATGTTCACAATCAAATTTTAGTTCTCATTTGAACCCGTCCCTATACACACACACACACATATATATACATATATATATATATATGAATGAAAGGGAAAGAATGTGTAACGAAAATATTTGGCATACCTCATTCTTGAACAAAGATGTGAACCGTTCGTCTTGGAGAACTTCAGTAGTGAGTCCCTTCCTTTTCTTGGATGGTTTCTTAGTATCAAGGGTAGTAGTAGTACTAGTAGTAGTATCAGAAGTATCTTTTTTAGTTGCTTCTATTTCCTCATCTTCATAAAGTCGTTTTGCAAGAACCCGATTAACCTTGGGTAATTTTTTCTTAATCTGCAACAAAAAAACAAAGATTAATTAATTAATTAAACAATTAATAATCCCAAACTCTCATAAATTTGCTAATCACTGCAAACTAATTCAACTATATATACACAAAAATGTACTAACCGTAATCCGGGTGCTACGTTCTTCCTCCTCCTTCTCCCTTTTCCGCCGCTCTATATACTCTTCATACACAACTGGATTAGCCGCTGCCTGTGCCTGCAAATACATTTTCAAACACACGAGATTTTAAGTATCCACTTTCAAATTTCCCATTTTACCCTTACTTATGAGATGGAGAAAATTCATTACTCCTAATATCAAGGGTAAAATTGTCATTTTTTATTTAATTAAAAAGTGCAATAACTACACAAATTTCTAGAACTGTGCGTCTTTTTCATCGTAGACAATTAGGGTCATTTAGAGAAACGACCTTAAATGAGATTTTTATTAAACTCATGACCTCCTGGCCTATATAAGAAAAAATGGGTTTATACTCGTCAAAAGGTCATGGATTTAATTAAAATCTCATTTAAGGTTATATACCTAAAAATCTCTAGACAATTATGTAACATGTGAAACTGAGCATGCTATATCTCCATAACATTTTTACTATTTCGATCTTCCCAAAACTAATAAACTTTGCTAGGTATAAAAAAATTACGCTATCCAACAACATACATTTAAGGAATTACCTTTTTATACAGACGGAAATCGATAAAGAACCCATGCATGTAGGCTCTAAGAAGATTTGTGCCAATTAAATTCGTCAAATTCAATTTCTCGAGCTCTTCTTTAGTTAAAAATTTGTAATCATCATAAATAGTAGTTTGTGCATCCTCCTCCATCTCTTCCTACATATAAAAAAGACCAAAATAAGTGACATTTACAATAAGCTCAAATTTAATGCAATTCATAAGTTTCTATGGCATACCGTTAAGTTTTCCAAGTATGAACACCACTTTGGAGCGGGTCCCAGGGCCGGCAAGAAATACGAAGGGATCTGGCTGGTGTCCAGAGCCAACAGCATTAATCCACTTTCATTAAAAACGCACATATCATTAATGGCTCCACCCGTTGGTTCGATACTCGTCATTCCTTCCCCCTGAATGCAATAAAGACTTTTTTGAGTGCAATGAATTCACAGAGATAAGAGAATCAAGATACAGGAAAGTGCAACTTCACAATTTGCAAAATTATAAACAAACTTAAGTTTTATGACCATAAAAGAGAAAATTTAGACTAAAAATTACTATTTTGTTTTACCGTTCGGGGCACTATGGAAGTAGACTGTAATAAATCTTGGGTTTTACACTTTTACTGTGTATTAATCTTTGCATATTTGATGTATGAACCATGGAATAAGGGGCTGTTTGGCAATCGCTGAATGGTTTGGTGCAGAATGATTAAGTCAGAATGATTAAGAGGCTCTTATGATACAGTGCAAAATGAAATATAATTGTTTGGTAATTGTTCAGGATGTAATCAGGGTTCTTAATGGTTAAGGGAGGTCCAGGATACAAAATGATTCAGAGGATTTTGGAACCATTAAGAGGCAGACTTATTTTTTGCCAAACAGGATTCACCTCTTAGCAATTCAGAGGCTGTCTCTTAATGGAACTGTTAAGAGGTAAACAAACATCCCCTAACTTGTTTTCTCTTACTGGTTTGGAAATAAAAATTTAAAGCATATTTGTTAGGTATAATTACTTCATCCATCCCAAAATAAACGTCCATATTAAAAAGAAAAAAACAATTTTAGAAATTTGTAATGATTACACTTTTTAATCAACTAAACGACAATTTTACCCTTAATAATAGAGTGGAGAAATGAATTTCCCCACCTCATATAATTAAGGGTAGAATTGCAAAGCAGGAACGTACTTTTGAAAATGGACTATTATTTTGGAACAAACTAAAAGAGAAATGCATACAATTCTTTTTATGAAATAAACACTTACCGTCTCCGGATCCCAAATCCGAACAATATGCTTATCAGTAGTAATTAGCTTTGGTCGCTCAGAGTTGAGAGTTTGATGCCATTTGATGTTAATTATAGGGCTCCCATACCTATAAAGTTTTGCCATTTTACCAACTCAATAGTAAATAAAAAATTGGCTGCTGTTATAATTGTAACTGTCTGAATGGGTAATTAACTTACATGTGATCTTTTACTCGGAGAGGAGATGACGAACGCAAATCATATATCGTTACCTGTAAATTAGGGGAAATAAGCCTTGTAAAACAATTAATCCGATAAAGGAAATTAACCCATCATACAACAATTGCATTTGGCTTTAACACTCCCTTAGTCCGAAAATAAATATCAACAACGAAAAAGGCACATAGTTTTAGAAATGTGTAATTATCACACTTTTCAATTAACTAAATGGCAAATTTGCCTTTACTTTTTAATAGAGAAAGTAATGAACTTCTCCAGCTCATAATTAAGAGTAGAATTGGAAATTAGGGGCTGTATTCAAGTCCTGTATGGATAAAGTTGTCTGTGTGGACCAATCTGTCTTTATAGATTCGCAAGGTTTTTGTTTGGGAGAGCTTTTTCATAGATAGAAGAAGCTTGTTTTTTAACTGAAAGGGGCAAGTTTGGAGGGGGAAAAACCGTCTTCTGCATAAAGTTCCCCCTAATAACTTAATGAATAAGCCACTTTCAATATTATTAAGTCACTACCAAACAGTCATGTATAGCTGACCGAATAAGCTGCGAGTCCCATTAAGCTCATGAGACTGCTAACAAACAGCCCCCATGGACATACTTTTGAAAGCGGACTGTAACAGCCGTAATTTTCAGCCAGGTATATAATATATACATATCTTCATCATAATTCTTACAAAGTTAAGTTGTTTCTATAGGCCCTTAATATAACATTAAAACAAGGTAAAAAGATAAATAGGTAAGCAAGCATACAAGTAGCTTACAAAGCTACTTACCAATAAGCACACAAGTAGCTTACAAAACTACTTATAGACAATAAACATAAGCCACAAAAACCTTATGACAAAGCAAGTCTACTGTTCATGACAAAGCAAGCCTAAGGCAAGGCTAAGAAAAATATGTGGCATAATATCCTTAGAGGTCTACAAGTTGAAAAGCTAAGTGAACAACTACCTTAAGGCATGGTTTGCACCTTATAAATAGAAGCTTAAAAGAGTTTATTTTCTCATCCCAAAATATGAAATTCCACTTAAAAACAAAATAACGAAGGACTAGAAAGCAAGGCATAATAAAGTGAGTATGTTATGTGCTTTACTGGATACATATATGCTATTTATATAAATGTTTTATGCATGAAATAAATTCTGCCATGTCTTCTTAAAGTTATGTTATGATTATGTGGCAAAATATACCTTTAATGTTATGATGCCCATGTAGTATATGAAAGTTTTTATACATGTTAAGTATAACCATTTAGAAAGAAGGTACGTCTTGCAAACGGACCTTATTGGGCAGCCCTTATGTGGACCAGAGGTTAAAGAACCTGTGAGAAGTTGGTATACTTAACATGTAACCATGAGATCTCAAATAAATGTTTTTATGCATGAATTTTATAAGAGTTATTTTTAACTATTTGGAAAGGATGTCTTATCATGAAACCATAACTACTCACTAAGCTTAAAACTTACGTTTTCATGTATGTATCTCAGAAATCAAGGAGTAGAACAGGCTGAATTATTGCTATTTTAAGATGTTCGAATATTATAAGTTGTATTTTTCTGCTTTTCCGCTGTTGTAATAACTCTATTATAATAAAATTTAAGTTTAAGCTATGAAGTTTCTTTTATTCACTTGTACTAAGGGCAAAGGACGATACCCCGGGATCGGGACGTTACATGGACACTTATTTTGGGACAAACTAAAATAAAAAATGTGAATGCTTATTTTGGAATGGAAGGAGTATAACATAGTGCAAAATGGAACAAACTATACACAAACATGTGTAGCTATTTTAATTAGGGAATTTAATTAAATAGCCATTTTTTAAAAATTTGTTACCCAAATAGCCAATATCTCTTCAAGTTTACAAAAATAGCCAAAAACACCACGAAATACCCAATATTGTGGCCTTTCTTCAAAAAGTGTACCTGGTACACGATATACCCACTTGGGGTTTGGGAATAACATGAAATTTTATTTAGTCAGCTGTCTGCGCGAGTCATCTTCTTTTAGGCTCCGCTGGACGACACGGTATTCTCGTTTAAATAAATAGATGTCGGCCGTATTTGTGATGTTACAATTTAGGTCCCTCTCCCCCACGAAATCGTGGGGGAGAGGGACTGATATTGTAAAAAAAGTTTCATTTTATACCCTAAACCCCACGAAATCGTGGGCTAACCGTGTACTCGGGTATTTTTTCGAAAAAAGGCCACAAATCGTGGGATTGGTCGTGGGGATTTCGGCTATTTTGGTAAACTCAAAGAGATATTGGCTATTTGGGTAACAACTTTTTCAAAAATGGATATTTTAATTAAATTGCCTTTTAATTAAGCATACCTTTCCACCACTACTTCCAACAGCCATGTGATAGCCTCCTTCTCCATCAAACTCTAGAGCAGTAACCTCCTACATAACACAATAAATATTTAACTCCCATCTAAATTCTAATACATAAATATGCCCTCCCTTTACTCAAAAAAAATTAAAAATAAGAAAATCGTTAAGCATTTTGTATTTAAAATCTTAATTCAAAACGAATATAGAAACAATAAAAATTACAATCTGCATTAAGAAACAAGAAAACAACCTGACCACCATCATTGGCAGATGTAACTGCATCAAGCCTAGCAACAGAAGATCTTATTCGCATATCAAAGCATTCAACAGCACCATCCTCACCACCACTAGCAATTAGCCCATGATACTTGCTGAATTTTAACAAGAAATTGTAGTATTAACTAGAGAAATAAATGAAAACAAACAAGTAGCAATATCACAAATAAAGTCAAACCAACCTTCTAGAGACCACATTTAGTGCTGGAGATTGTGTATTCAGAGAAGATAGAAAACGTCCCTGCATAAAAAGTAATAAAGATAACTTATGAAAAATAATTTTAACATCAGGAAGAGGGAAGAAGAGAAAAAGAGTGAAGGAATTTAAAAATGAACCTGCTCTAAGTTAATTCTGTAAAGATCTGGAGAAGAGGCTGCACATATCAAGTCACAAGACCAGCAATCATATATCATATCCCTTCCCATCCTGGTCAAAAAATGGATCAGAGAGTGATGATATATATAAATTAACTATAATTACTTAAAATGTACAAGATAGTGTATAGTAAGGCTGTACTCCGTTCATTTCAAAATAAATATATAACACTTGATAAGACAACAAAGTTTACCAAAAAGAAATTAGCATAAATATATAACAAATGAAATGTACGGTATACAGCAAGTATTCAAAATAGTTTAAAGACTAAACCATTCAAAATGAGATAGTTTGTTGGGTCTTTTTGAACTTTTCCCTTTATTATGAGACATCCCAAAAAGGGAATTGCGGATCGGCCTTGGGATAACCATTATACAAAAATTGGATTAGTACTTCCATAATGCAGATAAATAAACAAGATACAATGCAGATTTTAAAGAGAAAATCAACATTTGTGTAAATAGAAAAAAATGAAAAATGCATTAAGAGAGAAGGTTAAGAACCTTGGAATGCGTAAACTGTGATGACTTCCATATTTAGCATGTAGACAAACAGAGCGATCAGCACAAAGGAACGCAAGCTTCGAATAATCATCACTTAAAACCTGTTTAAACGTCAATAAAACATTGAGCTACTTATAGTAGACTGCCTGCCCCTTTGTAATATTAATATTTAAGCTTCCATGAGTGCCTGTCTTTATAAATAATTTGTCTTGTGCACTGAGGATTGATTATTTATGTAAGAGAACTGTACTATATAATATAGTTTAAATGTGCACCAAGAAAAAATTAGATACAAATTTCAAAACTTCAGAGAAAAAGATACCTGGAAGTTGATAATCTCTGATACCAGATGCCTTTCAAATTTCAATGATAATTCCCTTAACTCATATACTTTGACTTGTGGAGGATAAATACCTAAACCACTCCAACAATCAGAAAAGTTCATAGGACAATTATAGCTACATCAAATATATATATATCACAAGTTCCCAATAACCTGAAGCAATGAGAAATTCGCCATCTGGGGTAGCTTTAACTCTAGTTGTTGCAGTTTCAAATCTTAAATCCTGGATCAAATCCACCCTTTCCATATAATCTATACGCAGGGAAATGAAGTTGTTAAGGGCAACAAAACAGAAAACAAGCTTGCAAGTTTCTTAAAAATAAAGTGCAAAAGGCATTATAAGACTGGAATATAGATAGAATAATTCTCACTTAAAACAATTAGTACCAACTTTTACTGATGTAATTCACATGCAAAATTCTTTTACAAAAAAGATGATGCAAAAAATCCGTACTTTTGTCTTTGCGAAGAGCTCTCATCTTCTTCGGTGGAAGCCAAGTGGCCAATGACCGCTGTTGTCCAGCTACCGTGTACATCTTCACCCCATTTATGGATGTAGACTTCAGGTTTCCTCCTTGGTATGCCATTGTAACTATCCTTGCACTTTCCTAATCCCAAGAGCTGTTATGCCATATCAAAAAATCAATTATAAACTCATACATTTTAATAATTTTGTACTATAAAACTCAATTAATTCCAAACCTGCAGCAAAAAATGTTATTTTTAACCGGAAAATACTCAACAAGCCGGAGTATAACCCACCAAGATTTCAACACATCCTAACTCAATAAAATGTAGAAAAAAAGGTTCATTTGTAAGGGCAGTGGTTCAAAAATCACATATTTTTTCGAATCAGTAATCAATGGTAGCATTGGATATTTAACTAATGATCGGAACCATAGCATATAAAGTATCATTTCATTAGGATGCCCTAACAAATTCTATAACAGCTTAAAATTGACATGATTATAACTTGCAGTTTATTAGTTAAACGACATAGCAAATTAGCAATCAATAATCAAAATCAACTTCATCAAATAAACCTAATCTAAATCATAACTTCATCAACAAATACAACAAAAATGTCAAATCAAAATTAAAAACCAACTCAAACAACAAGATATAAACTTATCTAAGGGGCTGTTCTGTTAAGACCTGTATGGATAAAGCTGTTTGTATTGATAAAGTTGTTTGTCTATTAACAGATAATTTGTTGTTCGGTTGTTGTGGCGACTGTGTTCTCGAAACTCATTTAAAGAAGGAAAGGAAAGGAAAAAAACTCGTGTTCTAGAAACTTTTTTAGGAGAGAAAGGAAAGGAAACCTGTGATGGTAAAGAGGCAGAGATGAGGGCCGATTTCTTTGGAAGAAGCGATTTGAAGCAGTAATCTATACTTGGAAGCGTGAAAAAAGCTTGGAACTTGGAAGCTAGAAGTGTGAACTAGAAGTGGGGAATATCTTTGAAAACAGGGTTTTTGTTATAAGCATAACTTCGTCATCTATGAAAAACCAAAATAATTTGATTGAAAAATAAAAATATATTTGATTAAAAAATCAAGATTTACCAAATTTTTGGATTCCAAACTTGCTCCTGAGTGATAGTGATTGGCCGGACGCCGGTCGTTAGTGAAGGTCGGACGCCCGTCGTTAGTGAAGGCCGACGGCAGCACCAAGACCAGATGCAGGTCACTGTTGAGGAGAGGTGAAAGCGAGAGCGGCAAACCGTTTTTTTAGCCTGCCCTATATTTGCTTATGCCCCATGGGCTGTGCTGTGGGTAATCGGTTCGGACCTAGTTATAAATTGGGTTCATTTAAAGTAAACTACCATTTTCGTCCATGTGGTTTGATACTTATAATGATTTTTGTTCTTGTGGTTTAAAAACTATTTTTTTTCATTCCTGTGGTTTATATTTTGCTTTCATTTTCGTCCCTGCATCTAACTTCGTTAAGTTTGACCATTAAAAAATCCAAAATCAAGTTCTAGAAATGATATATTCAGTCCTTATGGTATATGAAACTTTAAATATTTATCCTTAAATATTTAGGCACTATACATAATGCTATAGCGACGGGTTTTGAATATAAACGTCAATTGTGTTATGTGAAGGTGACGATTTAAAAAAAAATGTCACCATATGTTATGATATGGTGCCGGTTTTGAATGATAAATGTCACCGTATGTCACGCTACGGCGACTGTTTTTAAAAATAAATGTCATTATATGTAATGTTATGGTAACGGTTTTAAAAAAAAAAGATTTTTTTGTATATTTAAGGTGACGGTTTTTTTGATGTGATTTGGTAACGTTTTTTACACGTGTAAAACATAATCCCAAAATGTAATGCATGGCCCAAAAGTTGATGATGAAATCGGCCCAAATCATTAGCCCAAAAACTACCCAAATTCGGCCCATCAAACTGGCCCAAAAAGTGAGATCAAAAGCCTATCAACGCTTCCTACAACAACATGCAGGAACGGATCAACATCACTTTGTAGTAACATGAAGGAATAGACATAAGTTTGGGATGCTTTTGTCGATTTATGGCTCAAAACTTATGCTAACATGACCTTAGACTAAAACTATAAATTCTACTTCAAAAGATCAAATAAAGAACAAAAAGACTCAAGGTAGTTACACAAAACAAGACAACAAGTCAAGAAAAAGACTAAAATATGGTTAATAAAGTAACTATATCATGTATCGACCAAAATGGGTCTTAACACTTAAACGAGCATAACCTTTGCTACAATACTTCGTTTCAGGCCCATGATCACTCAAATCAAAACTCTGGCCGACATACCTAGGGGGTACCATTGGGGTTTTCTCATTCCAACCGACCATATCGTACGACCATGAAATTTTATGTGGTTCATCTATAATGTTAATGGATGTTTTTTACTAGAAAGAACTTGAAAAAAGGCATTCCTGTGTCGGAAATTGCTGGAACTACGTATCACCCAATCGAATGAATGCGCATCATGCAGTTCGTTGAAAACTACTCGAATCATATTTTTTTTTACCACAAACCTTCCTGCAATGGCGTGTTATTCATTCCAAGCTTTAATTTGATTAGTCATGGGCCTAAAATGGAGTCCGGTAACCAAAGTTATGCACATTTAAGCATTAACACCCATTTTTTGGGCTGCTACACCAAGGGGCTACCCATGGGGTTTTTTCTCATCCGGAACGATCGTGTTGGATTTCCATAAAAGAGTGATCATAGTGACCAGTATGCACTTGCACTGCTACCGTGGTGACAATTTTGCTGGCATGCATTTTCTCTATAAGACCACAAACCTTCAACCACAAAATCTTAGGCATTTCTCGACTATGGGTGGAGATGTCGTGTGTAAATGTAGGTGTTGGCGATGGAGGTTTCCGCCGATGAAGGGAATTTTAGCCATGCGCTTCAATAGAAAAAGGGTGGTTTGGTGTTAGCGGTGAAAAAATTCAAAGTCTTAACCTTCATAAATTGATGGTTGGGTGAAAAAATGTTCAAGAAGAAGGGGTTTTAGGGAAAAAAATTATGAATAAATGAAAAGAAAAAAAAGAACTGATAAAATAACAAGTTTGTCCTTGAACTTACGGAGATAGTGGATGACCGTTAGGACGAGGGACCAATTCCAAGACAAATTACATAGTTAAAGGTTTATCATGTAAGAAGTGAAGAAAAGGGACCAAATCCATGATAATACACAAACCATAGGGACCAAATTCGTACTTTACGCTAATAGATAGTAATGCCCGTGCGGTGCCACCACCACGTCTATCGTTGCCCCCGGATGCGATGCGGTGGACGCCTCCGTAGCTGTAATCGCTCAAATCCCTACCCGTGCTAATAAAAATAGGCATACCATACCATACCACCCATCATCATCTATTTGCTTCTTTTCTGTTCTTCAATGGGCTCGTCCAAGGTGCGGAACAACCACAAAGAGAAAGTAGTTCGTCGCAAGTATGTATCATTCTTCTTGGCACACACATTTAATGTATTCCCCCTTTCATTCTTCACGAAGATTTACACATACTACTATATCATATTCGTATGTAATGTAATCTAATGTAATGGAGATTCGGCTGCTTTACAATTACATCCATGCTGTTTGATTGAATTGGAACAATTAGGTCAATTCAATGGAGTCTATGCTATCTCCGAAGTATATCTTTATTTGGAATTACAAGTCTCTAATCGATTAGGTTTGTGTTGATGTTGACCAAGAAAGTGAAATTTTGTTAATGGTTGAAGCAGGTTCCTCAACAACTTTCTCTTTTTTGTTTTCGTTTAGGTCCACAGTGACCCTCCAGAGATAATCCGAGTGAAGGGTAAAGCTTGAAAATATCTCGAGAAATTACACATAAACTTGCAAAACCTAAATAACCCAGTAGGATGTACGCAGACCACCACCTCCTGCTCTTTCCAGAGAATATGTACCAGGCAGTATTTTTATTAGAACAAAGCTATACAACCTAGTATTTGATTTCTCTTTCCCCATTAGAAATTTAGAATCATCCTCAGCCGTGTTGGTTTCAATAATTTAGATATAAAATAAACTTATTTTCTCAATCAGAGCCCAGAGGTAATTAGACTACCTTTGAGAACATTTTGTTTCATTTTCTGTTTTGTTCTATTCCTGAGCACATGTACATCGCACTGGTAAAAAATTATTCAAAAGTCATGATGATTGGCCCTTGAATGGAAATATGCAGAGAGGAAAAGGTGGAAGAACCAGAACAACCAAGATATCGAGATAGAGCTAAGGAGCGAAGAGAAGATCAGAATCCTGATTATGAACCTTCAGAGTTGGGATCTTTTCATGCAGTTGCTCCTCCAGGAAATGTTGACCTATTGTAAGTCCATCACAGTTATTTATATGTTCTATGTTATTCTGTAGTATATGCAGCATGTGCTTAACATCTAACAAGTACTCAAACATTAATTTGTTTCTTGTGTGGTTACTCATGCAGATCAGCTGAAGCCCAAAGGATATCCATTGAGAAGAGCAAGTATCTTGGAGGTATAGACATATAGTTTATGTATGATTTTGCTACCGTTGACGTTGTTATTAACAACTAACCTGAGTAGAAATTGAGGACGAAGGATTAATTGATCCTAATATGACATAAATACTTGGCCTTACATATTAGGGTTGGAGTAGTAATAGTAATGCAGTAGCTGACTTATTTTATTTTACAAAGTTTGATGCGGTATGTGGTTTATCCTTGAGGGGTTTAAAATTCATTAATTCTTTTTGAGGTTAACTAGCCTTTTTGAGATGCAAACAAGGGCGGATCTACCTTATGTAAATAGGGGGCATAGGACCCCAACTAACTTTTATCATGAAGGGTGAAAAAAAAATTATTTTAAACATTTTATCTTTAAGGCCCCCAACTAGAACCTTTCAAGGACCTTTAACTCTTGATATTTTTAACTTAGCTTCTATCTTATTCCTACTAAACATGGACCAGTTAGTCCAAGACAGAGATCAAGAGCGGGTACAAGATAGAAATCGAGAGCGAGAGCCCGCCGAAAGGTTTAAAAATATTTGTTTATGAAAGATACAAGTTTATGGTTTTAGAGGGTGTCACCGTATAATATTCAAAAGTTCAAAAAGATGCAACCGTATCTTGTAATTAACCATAAAACAAAAAAAAACTTTTGAAATAACCGAAGAAGTCCTTCAAAATAGATAAAAAAACTTAAAAATCCATCGAAATCAAGCAAAAAGTTTTAAAAATCCCCTGAAATGTGGAATTAGGCTAAAAACACATCAAAGGATATTGAACGTTGGTAAAAACATGAAGACACGTCGACGAAAACCGTGTTTTTGTAATTATTTTTTGTCTATATTCTATGGTGTCACCGTAAAAAAAACTGTGGATCTATCCCTGGTGACCCCTACTATATTTTTTTCTGGATCCGCCACTGGATGCAAACACAAAGTGTAGCTCTTTTTTCAGAGCAGAGGCTCATCATTATTCTCTCCTAATAACTAACCTATGTCTTTTCAAAAAAGGAAAATGGTGAAATAGGTGTAATTTCGATTTTATAAGAGATTTATTCTTTCATCTAACTATTTTTGAGTTCTTTTAGGCTTCTCTAGAATGTTCTACAGATTTTATACATGTTTTTTTGAGTAGCCATCAGACCAAAGATTTTGTATGGGTCTCAATGTTGGCCGATAAAGAAGACACATGAGAAGTTGTAGAAATGGGATGTTGAAATTGAACCATGTTGACATGGTATCGAATGAGGTCTCCTGGATAGAGCTAGGAGTTGCGTCTATCGTGGATAAATTGAGAGAGGGAAGATTGCGGTGGTTAAGTGGTTTGGACACATTCGTAGGAGATAGATGATGGCATCATGAGGAGGGTGGGAAGCGTAATGGTCGATGGGCTGAGGAGGAAGGGTGGACCTAGAATAGGTAATCATACATCGTCCCCCCACAGACCCTACTTCTGGGTGGAATATGCTGGGTAGGTTTTGTTTTGATTGGTTTGGTTGTCAGAGGTAAAACCTGGAATTTTTGAGCTTTGAGTGTATGCCATGCTTTTAAGCTATAGCCCTAGGTCTTTCTCTTAAATCTCTTATATAAGTCATAATCCCACCCGGGCAGCTTATCTTCCTGCAGAGAACAGTCATTTACTGTTCGTCACATGAGCACAAATCATGACACCAATTACATCTTTGTCCACAGTCCTTTTCGGCATTGTTCAACCTTTTTCCGTAATTATGGAGGTGAGGAGGTGACGTTGCAAAATATGACTGACGCCTTAGCTATTTTTCAAGTGCAAGTAGTTTGTTTGCAGACACATCTAGTTGATTTTATAACTTCATGGAACACGGATTAGAGTGATATTACTTTAGTAGAATCAAGAAGAGGAAAGGTTGTATGAAAGACTTATCAATTTTTTAAAGAAGAACAAGCTCAGATGATAATTGAGGAGTGCAAAGGCAAGGGGCATTGAATATATGGCCAAAATTCAGTTTTTCTCAAGATGAAACGTTGATTTTGTGTTTCATAGCTGCTTTCTCAAAATGAAACGTTGATTTAGTGTTGCTCCCATTGTTGTTACAAAACGTTTCTCGTTCCCTATCACTAGATAATTTGAGGTATAGTTTTCATCAATGGAAGGTGAACAAGGAAGTAAATAGCATCAATGGAAATTCTAAGAAACTATTATTAGCCTATTAGGATATTATGTAATATTATTTAGAGATAAAATTGTTTTGTTCAGTCAGTGGGGATGATAGAGCATAATTAGGCCCAAGTATTATGCATGGCAAATTTTCAAAATAGTTATTATCTTCATCATTAAGATTTCTAGTCAGCATAGTTATCATGAAAGCATTTATTATGCTTTCATTTTATTATTTCTTAGTTTTATTAGGTCTATAACTAAAAAATGTTCTACACTTTTTTATATATTAATCTAATCCCTTGTTAAAAATATGATGCTTTACGATTTGATTATTTTGTGTGCTTGGTTCTGATGGCAAGTATTTTTACCCAAGATTAGAATATTAAGAGATTACCTTGATTTCGTAGCATGTCCAAATAATGAAGACGAATGTGCTCCTATCACCTCAAAGAAAGAAGGCCTCTAATGTGGCCAATTCATTTCATTCACGTAACTGGTTTCATTGACCTTTTAAGCGTAGATTCATATAACATTGTAAAACCAAGCCGGTGACAGAAATAGAATAGTGTCACATGTAAGGACTAAGGAGCTTTTAGGAATATACATACATATATATATATAACAAATTGATTAGTAAATATCATATATAACAAATTGATTAGTAAATATAATATAACACTCTTGACAGCTTGCCTTTCATACCACGTCCTCCTGGCGAACACCTTTTTATGTAATCTCAGCCTCGCAAGGCTGCTTTCATAAGCTTAAACCTTTGAAGGTGAACAAGTACATAAGGAAAATGGAATTACTTCACCAAAATAATGATCAATTTAAAATGTCACTGTATATTGTCAATTGCATGGAATGATAACTGGAATTTTTCTAATCGACATGATAACAAGCAATATATGCAATCGATCTATAATGCTTGCAGACATGTACATAATAATCTACAACGTTTGTCGCATATGTTTTGTAGAGCTTGTATAGGCCACAAAAGATGTTTAAAAATATGTAGACTTGTTGATTGGATCTTCTTACATTGAAAATGCTGAAAATCAGGACTACTTGAACCATGTTGTTGCGTCACTTCATTTTATGAGTCTCCTTTCTTTTCTCTTGCTTATAATTAGTTACAAACATGAAAATCAAATTCGACAATGATGTTAGCAAGAGGCCTTCTTAGCGTGTATAGCAGGTTCACACAACTTGGTAATATGAGTTATATTTTTCCTCTTGAGCATGTGACTGCAAAGCAAAGGGAAAGATATGAAATTCTTCAATAGCAAGGGCACATTTCTCATAATCCAGATTCTATCCCCCTGTCATTTTATATGAGCACTTTAGGGGGTTTTTCTCTTATCTTATGTGAACTAGTCTCACCACTAATACTCACAGGCTCATGAAATGAGATCTGGTAATTCACCCTTCAATCGTACTTCATCATTACTAATTGAGCTTTAAGATCAGTATGACTACCATATAAACTTTAAGCTCAAATTAAGTCCCTCCAACCATATATTACCTTGGTAACATGCATCCATGGCATCAGAACCTTGACAGTTGATGTGTTATCAATAATCTTACTACTTTGTCAAATGATTTTAATCATCGTGTAATTGACCGAGTTGCAAGCTTGTAACCATACTACTTAAATTAAGAAGCCGGTTGTTTTCTATTGACTTGTTGGATTATGTGTTGAGCTTGGGTTTACTCGGCTCTGAGAATTTAGAACAAGAGTAACACTTAACATGATGAAAGCATCCATGCACATCAGTTAATGGGTAATAAAGACTATCCAACACATGAGATCTTTTGTGATGATGTTTCTTGAATATAATTTTCCTCAACATTAGTATATGATCTTATCTAATGATTGGTTGCTCTTGAGTACTAAATCAGAAGGAACAAAGTCACAAACATCTGTGTAGGGCATAAAGAGTTTTTGTGATAACTCCCTTTTAGCTACTGTGGACCAACTTCAATTTGAATCTATAACAGGTGAAAGTGAAACCTCTTTTCTTTCCCAATCATCCGGTTACTAGCTGCAACTTAGCTCAAAGAAGGCCACAAGTTGCGACATCCATCATGAGTCATAAGGGATGAAGATTATTGTGCAGTATTTTGAGATACCGCTTTGCTTTTGTTGATAACTACTGTAAACCTAATTGGTTTTAGGATAATTGGAAGAGGGAAGACACTGTTTTTCTTTTATCTATTTAACCTTGTGAGCTTGATATAAATGACACAGGTGATGTTGAACACACACACTTGGTTAAAGGATTGGACTATGCTTTGCTACACAAGGTGAGAAGTGAAATAGACAAGAAACCAGATATTGAAGATGCTAGTGATGGCAAGCCTAGGTAAGCATGTTTGAACACGTTTAAGTGAAGCACATGATTTGGCATGTCTATGTAACAACATTATTTGATTTATGCATTTGTATTTTATTGATAAACAGAGGATCCAAGGAAGACCATCCAGTATCATTTCGCACTGGAAATGCAAAGGTAAGCTCAAACTCTGGAGTTTTAGTGCCTTTGTTGGCAAGAGATGTAAAGAAGTTTTTTGATAGGTTCCGTACATAGGGAAAATAATTAAATAAAAATGCAGTTTTCACGAATTTCAGAGTTCACCCCGTAACAAAAATGTCAAATCCTTTTTTAAAAGAAAATGAATTGACAAAGTCTAATATTTTATTATTAATTTTTTGAATTTTGTTAAGTCTCATCATCTTATTATTATATGGGAGAATTTCATATACGTCCTTAAAAACTTGCAATATTACGTATATATCCTTGTAAAATTTCAAATTACGTGTATATCCTTCTAAATCTGAAAAGCTCACGTATACATCCTTCTCCCTAATTTAATTATTATTAAACATTTTAAAAATACAAATAATTAAAACTAAATTGAATATACTTTGGAAATTACTAATATAACCTTCCCATATATTAGACGGTCGTTTATGGGAAAGATTTATGGGAAGGTTATATTAGTAATTTCCAAAGTATATTCTATTTAGTTTTAATTATTTGTATTTTTAAAATGTTTAATAATAATTAAATTAGGGAGAAGGATATATATGTGAGTTTTTCAGGTTTAGAAGGATATACACGTAATTTGAAATTTTACAAGGATATATACGTAATATTGCAAGTTTTTAAGGACGTATATGAAATTCCCCCTTATTATAAAGGTAGAGGATACAATCCTGACAGAATGATCTATTTTATTTAACCGATGGGTCCGACAAACATTAATTATAAGTTTATAACAAATATAAAGAAAAGGATCTTCTGTTATTTAAAACGTCTACTGTAAGTCCCTGAAATAAGTGTGTTGCTCTTACGATTGAACTTCATTTCTGTTACAGGCTGTGTATCAGTGGATAGTGAAGCCTCAAACTGTTGTCAAGTCAAATGATATGTTTCTTCCTGGCCGAATGGCTTTCATTTTTGACATGGTAACTTCTTTCCCTCTTTTTTTCTCTAATTTTTTATGTTTGCTTTTCCATAGTTGCAATAACAAATTTTGAAGTGCTAGTGTTCTTTTATGCAAGTATAGGGAATTTTTATCTCTTTAACCATGCTATATATTTTTATCAGAAGTGTCCAGCTTTGATTCTTTTTCTGTTATATATGCAATTGCACTTTGGTTATACCAAGGAGAGGGATTGCATTGGGGGAAGTATTGAAGGAATGAAAGGAGATTTGTGTATAATATTTGATATCTTACATTGTCTAAACTATACCCTGGAGCGGTCTTATTAGTTATCCTTAAACACTGGGCCTTCTTCAGTGGTGTATGTGAACATGAACACTGCTTATGTATGACAGGAGAGCGGGTTTTCTCATGATATTCCAACCACTGTCCACAGAAGTAAAGCTGACTGCCCAGAGCCAGAGGTCCGTTGTAGTTCAATTATTTTGTGGTTCTATGCAAGTCATCCTTTATTTCTCAACTATGATTATTTGCAGGAAATGGTTACTGTTAGTGTTGATGGCTCTGTGCTTGATCGAATTGGTAAAATTATGTCTTACCTTCGGCTTGGATCATCTGGGAAGATTCTTAAGAAGAAGAAGAAAGACAAGGATGGTAAAGGTATTTCATTGCTTTTAACTGTTTGTGTCACCAGCTATGTAACACTTTTGCCTTGTTTAATTTGTGATTTTTGAAAAAGTGTCATATATGCACTTGAAAAGTAGGTTTGCACAATCTGTCTTTGATATTGTGATTTTATATTACAAATATATCCACTGAATCACTAAGTTAAAGAGAGAATATTTCCTAGGCTGTACATTTCTTAAATACACAGTTTTATCAAAGACAACAATGACCAAAAAAATGAAAATTTATTCCAACTGAAGCTGGATAGACCAGGGAGGAGCAACTCATGATGGCTTTAGAGATTTGAGAAGCATGGCTTTGAATAGGTGTTTGTGGAGACGCAGGACTAGGTTAGCAGATTGTGTTATGTTGGAGCAGGGAAGGGGATGGAGGTAAAGGTAGCAAAGCCCAACAATCTTTAGTTAGTTTAGTAATTTCCTACTTTCTTATACACATTTTCCCTGCATGCTTTGGTAGCTCTTTCTTCAACTCTTCTAAACTCCATTTCGTATCTCTTTCCTTTCTGTCAAACTTTCACAACATTTTTTTTTCACAATCATTTTCTCAAAACCTTTTTACAAGCTGGGGTCTTCACTAAAACGGCTTATCTACTCCTCGAGGTAGAGGTAGAGGTAAGGTCTGCATACATCCTACCCTACCTGGACCATTTACTGTGGTTATTTGGTTTGGTTTACCCGGCTTGGCAACAAGAAAAGCAAACATTTTTTTATCACACTGACAAACTATAAAACACATGATATACGGCTATACTATTTTCCATCTAATTCAAGTATTCGTCCTTGATATTTCAACAACATTCTTCATGATATCTGACCCTAAATAATAAACCTAATCTCGGTTTTTTATGTTTCTAATAACTTCAAGCCTTTTATTATGCATGGCCTTGCTATGTTGGACTGTTTACTATATGTTAAGATGTAGGATATGCTTATGTCTATTGTCTTTATTGTTCCTTTAGGCTTTTAAATTTGCTTGGATAATCTTGGCTTTTGTACTCTATCTCTATCTGGTCTCACTTTAATTGATGATGCATGATTGCTTTTTTACTTATTTTTCCTTACATGGCATCAAAGCTTAGATTTTAGGACCAAAAGCCTAGACAGCTTAGCTTTGCCAGACAGCCACCACTAAAAAAGCAATGTCACCTTGGCTGCTGTTTCTGGAAGCATTGTCTCCCATAATTAGCAATATGAGCCTGTTGGTTAATGATGTGAAGGAAGCACATAACTCCGTTGGCAAGTCTATCAATTAGGTATAATAACAAGTTCTTGCTCTTGCTGTATGGGTAGGAGGGTTTTAGTTTTTTTGTTGCCGGTCTCTAAGTAGGCATTTCATGTGCAGTTTATTAAGCTCTGGATAACACATGGTGCTTTTGGCTACCTGAAGTCTTTCAGACAAATACCTATTGCATTCTATATTGATGAGTGTGATTACTATGGAATCCAAACGGAGTGAGTTTTAGACAGTGGACTTCAGAAACCTCAAGTATTGGTTTGTATATGTTTGTTGTTGTGGCTAGACCCTACAAGGCCATCTTCCTCTAACAAATGGTTTATTTCCTTAATATATTATAGTGATTGAGGTTTGTATGCTTGCCAGTCAGATGTTAGAGTTTCTGATTATGTGAGTTTGGTACAACTTGTGAGTTGGCATTGGTACATTGTTTGGTAATAGAAGATGGTGATTCTCGATAGAGAGATACCATGATGATGTGGCAACTTGCACATCTCCAAGAATCTAATATTTGATTTCCATGGCGAAGACACATCGTTTTCTGGGGGTTGTTATTTCTCGCAAACCTACTTCCATTGACACGGCATGAGTGTGTGTTGTAGAGTAGGTAGTAGACAGTTTGACATACCTCCTTTGTTCAATTCTGATTAATCCTGTATGTGAATGTTTGACATATACAGTCCAACTTGAGGAGTGTCTTGTTAAGATATTTATGTATATGTTTTGTTTAACCTATTCTGTTTCATTGATTACAATTTTATGCTAGATTCTTTGTTTGAACCTTTCTCATTGGTATACATGATCTACTTCAATTGTATGCTAGATCCTTTGTTTGAACCTTTCTCATTGGTATACATCTACTTCATTTATTACTTGTATGCTATTCTTGAATATCTTATATATATTAACTTTCGTTTTGATTACACAGGAAAGCTCTCAGCTGTTCCTGGTGACTACGATCTTGAGAAATATTCAAAACATCACACCGAGAGAGAGTTTCTCCCACCACCTCCACCACCTCCTAAAAAAATTCATACAGATGCAAAAGAGAAATTGGGTCCAGCAGTTGCTCGCATTGAGGAGGATGATATTTTTGTAGGAGAAGGAACCGACTATGTCATCCCTAGTAAAGATATGAGCCAGAGCCCTCTTTCAGAAGACATGGAAGAATCTCCACGAACAAGGGATAGAGCTTCCTATTTCCATGAACCTACTTATGGTCCTGTTCCACCCTCTCAGCCATCTCATGACTGGCAACAAACGGTGATTATGTTATATATATTGTCTTTTCTGTATCTTGGAAAAAAGATGTATGAAAAGCTTCTTTGACAAGTTAGAATTTTTTTTTTGCAGAATGGATATGATGGTATGCAAGCGCCTGGTGGTTATCAAGGCGAGTGGCAGGAATATCAATATGCAGAGCAACTAGCAGCAGCTTATCCTGAACAATATATCCAGCAAGACACTGAAACATATGATGAGATGCAAGCAGACCCACACTTAATGACCCAAGAAGAGAAAGATCGGGGTCTGGGGTCAGTGTTCAAGCGTGATGATGTGAGGCTTCAACAACTAAGGGAGAAAGATGCCCGTGAGAAAGATCCAAACTTCATATCAGAGAGTTATTCAGAATGCTATCCAGGTTATCAAGAATATAATCGTGAGGTTGTGGATAGCGATGATGAAGATGATTTATCGAAAATGGATATGGGTGGACGTGTATGTTTGTTTGTTTGTTTCTTCTTCCCTACTCCTGACTGGTCTATATCTAATAATAATATATGATTTTTTTGGTACAAATACAGGCAAAGGGGCGGCTTCATAGGTGGGACTTTGAGACAGAAGAGGAATGGGCAACATACAATGAGCAGAAGGAAGCAATGCCAAAAGCTGCATTTCAGTTTGGTGTGAAGATGCAAGATGGTCGCAAGACAAGAAAGCAGAATAAAGACCAGAAGATTACTAACGAGCTGCACAAGATTAATAAAATACTTGCCAAGAAGAAGATGCAAAAAGGCGAAACAAATGATGATAGCGGTGGTGAAGAATCTCCTCATCCTGGAAAGAAGCTCAGGGTCTAATCCAAACCATTAAATAAATTGTTTTACTTGCTAGCTCCATTGATGTTTTCGTTGTTATACCATCTACATATTCAGAAACGAGAAAATCAGATTTGATTGTGTTATATTAATGATTAATTATGCATTAATGTTAGGGACTAATTTTCTTAAAGATTAGAAACACCAAAATCCAAAATCTCTACCACACCACCACCAAGATCACATGTGCAAATTAATGAATTGATGTTTTCCTTATTTAATTTGATCTCTGGATTACATTAATAATTAATAATTATACCCAATCGTCGTAAGGAAATGATGTAGAATCTAGCCACTCTTGGCCGGTGATGAATTCTGATACTGTGAAATTGGTAGCTTCATAATAATCCATGACGTGGTGGCCAGGCCAGGTAACTCGAGCGTCAACCGCAGAACCAGGTCCAATGTTCCCAAACTCGCCATAGTATAAGGTATCCAAACCTTCATCTCCGGACCAATGGATCCACCCCATTGGATCTATTAAGTCATCAATGTATGATTCGATGAAGACGGTGCGAGAGTATGGCCTCCATGGCCTCCCAAGATAGCTCCTGACAGCTGTAGTTGACGACCGCAGCTCCTCGGTAGCCAAAATGGAACAATTCTGAAATGAAATTCCTGTTTGTTGATCGGGAGAGTCCCTGGACTGGGCGGCGATCACTGTGAATTGGCCAGGCATGGGCATTCTAGATATGATGTTACACCCTTGAAACACAACGGCTGCATTACCGAATATGTAATCTATGGTTCCATAAATGTCGCATTCTCTGTAGAATTGCCTGAAGGAATGGACGTATAACGAGTCTTGATAACTGCTTATAACGCATCTGTAGACTGCTGCAAAGTCTGCATTGATACGAAGAGCAACTGCCTGGTGCTTCTCTGGTCCGGCTACGTTATGAAACCCAATGTCACGTGCCAAGAATCCTTCTCCTGACACAGCTGATCATCATCATGCAACCATATTCAATATCAATATATATTATAACCAACTGAACTACCTACCTTAAAAAAAAAGACTATATATATATATATATATGTATGTATGCTTAATTACCAACAGTGGCAGATCTGAAAGTAGTCCAACCATCAATGACGCTTCTATTACCAGTGATTATAGTGATATCACGTCCTTCTCCAAGCAAAACGATGTTGGGTTTGTAACTAGGAATCTCTATATTTTCTTCATACAAGCCTTGTTTAATATATATGATGATCCTGTCAACACTATTATTTGGAGCAAAATTTATGGCATCAGTGATGGTGGTGAAGTTGCCACTACCATCGGTGGCCACGGTTAGTGTATTGCTGTAGTCGTCGTCATCATCATCGTCATCATAATCAGTGTCATTGTGACCACCGATGAGAAAATCTTTCTTGGGAGGATGAGGATGATGAGGTTCAGGTGAGAGAAGGGAAAGAGAATTGCTAACATACTTGTAAGCCGTTGTTATGGTGTCTACTAAAAGTGGTTTTAGAGGGCCAGATGCAGATTGTAAGCCTTCAAGACAAGTGTTCTTGTTGGTGAGGGCTGCTCCAAGGAAAGCTCTGGCATCTGCTAAGTTATTGGTGGAGAGTGACTTTTTCAAGGAAGAAAGAGTTATCTGGTGGAGTTCATTGCAGTCTTGGATGGTTCCCTTTTGTTTCTCAATGATATTAGTATCTGACAGTAAACTTAGTAGCTTTACAGCTTCAGATATGGCCACCTGGAGAGTTTGGTGGAGGATAATATTTGTATTGATGTTTATGGAGACTGAGAGCTTTAACAGTGAGTGGAAGCAAACATCTGGGTATGGCGTAGATTTGCAGATTAACAACAAGGAGCTGGAATTGGAAGAGAGAGCCTGAGCCTGATTATTTGTTAATAATAATAATAATATTACAAGGAACAAAAAGTGAAATGGGGTTTGTTTGGAGAAAGACATGAGAATTAGTTAATTTGCGTAAATCTTGTGAATTTTAAACATCCATACAAACACCAAAATAACAAACTCTGAATTTATACAATATACACATAAGTAGAATTAAAACTATTTTATTATGCCTTGGAAAAAGGGATGAAAAAGGACAATTAAGGTCACATGTCTTGCCTTGGAACTTTTTTTTGCATTCATGTGCTTAATTCATGGGACCTGTGACTGTTTCGCAGATAAAAAAAAGGTTATAAACTTCATTTTCATTTTTATTTTCATTTCCATTTAATTTAGAGGCATAAAAGCCAAACTTTTCTTCACGGGGAAGGACACCCACCGACGGCATAATACGCCATTTGCAATAAAAATAAATAGAGTAATTAAACAAGGGCATATGATGAGAACATACAGCCTTGTATAAAGACTTGATGATTAGGGTCTTATTTTCGTTTGTTGGTTTCAACAAAATTGGTCCCTACAATTCTTTTATTATAGATTTATCCTCTATATTTGCAAATACAAACTTGGATTCCCCCATTAACAACCGTTGAGTTCAACCAATCATGAATAATGGATACGGATCATGATCATGTGTTATTCATTTAATACGTATTATTCAAAATGTTATATTATTTATTATGAATAATTTTTATAAACTTCATATTCGTTATTGATACTGTTTTTTTGCACATAATGTTTTTTTTCCTATGAACACAAATAAATTGAAACAATATCTTAAATCATAACACTTGATTGATATTTTTTTATGAAAAACATTATTTTATATTGATTTTTTCATTGGTTTCCAAAATTTATACTCTTCTTAGAGTTTCTAAAAGATTGTGCTCTCTCTAGAGATCATACAAGAACACTTCTCATTTAAAGGAAAAAATGAACACGTCTAGGACCACATATGATGTGAGTCCCACATAATAAAAAATCATATTTGATTCAATGGGACCCAACATTGAATCAGATATGATTTTATATTGTGTGGGATCCACATTATGAGTGGTCCTAAGGGTGTTCCTTTAAAAATGCAAAGTTCTCATTTGAACCTCCCCATATATATATATATATATATATATATATAGGGAAGGGATCAAATGAGAACCACCCCTCCTTAAAGAAACATGAACAAATTGTGAACCATATATGATGTGGGTCCCACATAATATTAAATCATTTATGATTTAATATTATGTGGGACTCACATCATATGTGATCCACAATAGTCCTTTTGTTCCTTTAAAAATGCAAACTTCTCATTTGAACCTTCCTCTCTCTATAAATATGTATATATATATAGGGACGTGTTCAAATGAGAACTCAAATTTGATTGTGAACATGAGGACAAATGAGAGCGCGACACATGTCATATTCAGACTGAATAATCAAAGAAATATTCAGACTGAATATAGAATTTATTCAGTTTGAATATTTTTTTGATTACTCACGCTCTCTCATTTGTCCTCACGTTCACAACCAAATTTGAGTTTGTATTTGAACTTTTCTCTATCTGTATGTGTGTGTGTATATATATATATATCCAACCGAGTTTGGTAATATATATATTGAGAATTCATAAATAGACTCAAATGTTTAATCAATATATCTTGGAGTCGATCAAGGTAAGTGGACAAGGACACATGCGAAAGACGTGGGCAGGTGTATTATTATGTTTGATGGATAATTTTACAAGTTGGTAAGATTCAATTGAATGTCGCCTGCATTTAAATATGGACAAAATATTCTTTATAAGCAATCCAAGTACGTAAAACACCCTTATCAAAAGAATTGAAATCTTTCATTTTACGAGTAGTAGTAATATTAATTAAGTGTGTATATTATATATATATATATATATGTATATATATATGTATGAGTTTGCAGTTGAGACCGAGGAGTGAGGAGGATCACGTGGTGGGGCTTTTCTTTTTAGCCATAACCGCGTTAAAAGTGGTTTTAGAGAACATATATATGATCAGATCTTCATGCATTCCCACTTGCTTTGGTCGCTTTCCTCACCTCACTCCAATAACTACATTACTTGACCAATAACTACACCCCCTTTTGTTTATATAACATTTTTTTCTTAAAATATATAATATCCAATTTAATACTATATATTTTTGTTAAAACTACCTATAAATTTATTATAACATTTATAGATAAAACGTTTTAATGTTTAGTTATATAATTAAAATTAAGTTTTATTAATTAGAACACTTAAACATCTTTTATACATTGTCTAAGTCAATATGTTTAATTACAAGTTATGTATTACGTACACTTTAAATTAATGATAGTTTAGAATATCATAGTCTTAAAACGTTCCTAATCAAGTATTACTTTGAACTTATGCTGAAATAATACAGTTGAGCTAGCATATATAAAAACTCATATGACTGATATGAAGTTCTCATATGGGTTCAAATTGGTGAATTTGTATACTGGACATACCAACTATGAAAACAATTACGGGATTTCATATGAGTGTTATAATTGTTTCTTATACGGTCATAGTATAAAGATATTTTTTTAATGTCATGGTCTTGAAGTCTATTATGGTTAAGTCGTATACTTTGATGCTAGCTCTAATCACATCGTAATTGAGTGATAAAATAGTTATTAGGTGTGCTATGGTACCATACAATGAGACTAGCATTAACAGAGACATAATTTATTCTTCCTATATGGAATGAGTGATCCTCTAGCTAGGCCTCTTGATAAAAGGGATATAAGGAAGAAGTGCATGCATGCTTATATATATATATATATAGTGATGTGATTTTGAGTTCTATTATTTATTCTATCCATTCAAAGATATAAAAAACTATGGATTTAAGTCTAATGAAAATGAGATGTGTCATGTCTCGTGTTCAATCTCAAAATCTAGGATACAAGGACATCTTTATGCATTGTGATGACATGCAAATTAATGATTGCATGGTTAGATCAAATATTTAGTCATTTAGGTAGTAATGATGTGTTATTAGGTACCACCTATCACTTATATATGATTATGAATATGAGTCATTATATTGCCATGGTGGAAAGAATCGAGAGGATCATATATATGTTACAACATCTTGGATAAAGAAAGTGTTGGTTGGTTAGACTAAAATAATTATATTACTAAAGCTTGAATTTTTGTAAAGGAAAGACAACCCGCTACGTTTGATGCTACATCAACGCTATGTTGCAGTATTAACTCATTTTATTTTAGGTTACCAAGTACAACCGTTGATAAATATGGGTCGTAAGGGCAATGTGGGCACATATTCGACCCTAAGCCCTAGAGGTGGTAATTAGGGTTCTTCTTTGCACCTCATTACCCTAATTGGTTAGAATTTGACGATTGAAGGTAAAACCTTGCTGCTAATTCTACAGTTTGATTGTGACAGCTAGAGTCTTGTCGAAGTAAAGAAATTTTCATGATTCAGCCGAACAATAAAATGCTCATACATGTGGATATCGTAAGTTGGAATCATGAAGTCTGTAGCTTTCAAATTCAATCGTTTTATAAGATTCTATCTTTGTCATTACAAGGTAATTTTGTAGTCAATTTTATCACCTGCTCATCTATTCGTCTTGATTGGATTCTTGGTTATGGTACTATGCACTTTTACTGTTTATTTAGATTATGTAACCCAAAAGTGGTATCATGAAACCATATATCAAGATTATGTGAAACCACAAGAGTTGTGGTTTACCGGTTGAGACCCTGGGGGATGTGGTGGAATATCTCATCTACCCAGGATTCGAATCCAGGCGTACACAACAATTGTGGCCACTAAGTTATTGCAGTCATAATTTGCCGGGATTAGTCCAGGCATAACCTGTGACACGTGGCCTTCCAAAAAAAAGATTATGTGAACTTTCATGTTAATTATATATATATATATATATATATGAGTGAGAGAGAGAGAGAAGTTGATGCGTCATTTTTGTTTCATGAAAGAATAGTCATTTTGGCTTTGATGCTACAATAAAATTAATATTATCGTAGTTTGCAGCAACATTGTGGATAAGAGTCTTCAAAAAGCTTTTTTTGATGATAATTACGAGTCCAAGCTTTAATTTGCCAACCATTAAATAGTTTATTTCAAAAATGATGATTTGTCAAAGTTTCATTGGTGGACAAGAATGGCTATAAGGTAGCCTAGTACAACAATTTTTTTCCCGCAACCTAGTGCCTTCAATAAATATATATATATATATATATATATAGAAAAGTTCAAATGGAAACTCATTTTTGGTTGTGAACGTGAGGACGAATCTCAGCCACTTATCCGGTCAATAAAGGTGGCTTTGACCTGGTTCCCCTCCTTTAATAATCTCTACCCTCCCATGAATCGCGTCAATCCTCCGTGATCGCGTCCACCATAACCGAAGATGTGTGGCTGAGATTCGTCCTCACGTTCACAGCCAAAATTGAGTTCACATTTGAACCAAACCCTATATATATATATATATATAAGGAGGTTCAAATGAAAACACTAAGTATTTAAGAAAACAAGAAAACCTTTTTTCATGTACAAAATCACATATGATTTTGAACTAACATGAAAAATGGACACGCACGACTTTGCCGCAGGTTAAGTCGCGGGAAAAATGGCGGCTAATCATTTATGATTTTGTATGTGAATCATGATTTTGTACATAAAAAAAGTTTTCTTGTTTTCTTAAATAGGTAGTGTTTTCGTTTGAACCTGCCCATATATATATATATATAGGGGCTATATATATATATATAACTGCATGGATGATCCGCAGAAAAACAACATACCAAAAAACATAAAAACAATTCTTGAAAAAGAGATTCAAACTATGATATATAAGAGTTAAATAGGAAAATCAAATAAAAATGCATTAAAACATTAAAGTAAACACTAATATGCACAAAAAGTGCAACTAATTAATCTACAGAAAGTTGGGTATACAAAATGTACACCTAACCACGACCGTGCTTGATTATATATAGGGTATAGTCGTGCCATATGTTTTTCTTAGGCATCGTCTTGCACTATTAAATGAAATATTTTTCCCTACAGTTTTTTCTTTGGGAAATATGTCGCTAAAAGGCTGATCCATTATAATATTGTCACAAAAGTTGGTGGGTAATTCATTTCAGTGACATATTACACTTTTATTTTCTCGGTATTTGTTAGTATTTTCTTGAAAAAATGTTGGATTTTATCGAATCACTAACTACTAACTTGTCGTTCAAAAAAAAAAAAAAAATTACAAAAGCACACAATCAATTAAACCACAAATTAAATTGGTCTAAAACTTTTAATGTGTTGAAAAGAATTAAAGGCTTGTCTCCACTGCACGTTTGTTCTCTTAGTCATCAAATCATTTTAGCATGTATTTGTGTATAAAGTACCCATTGTATTATATAGAAAATATTACATCCTCTTTTATGTAAGTATATTATATTATATTATATTTTGCCTTCAAGGGTTTATAGCTCGAGATAGAATAACTTTGGGACATGGCAAACAGGTACACCTAGCTAGCTACTCAACCTATATATGATAATTACGAGGCAATGAAACATAATTGGTGGATCATGTATATATATAATCCACGATGAGAACTAAAGTCGCCTAATTCACCGGAATACATGAAGAAAAAGAAAAATATATATATATATATATATATAAGTAAAAGAATATATATGTGAATTAATTATAATTCTCAAACCCCCAATCCTGCTGTATACTTGACTCCAGTGGAAGGCAACCATGAGTTTCCTAATAGGAATTCAGCGACAGTGTAGTTGTTGGCCTGGGTGGAGTCATTGATGGCATGAAGACCAGGCCAAGTGACGCGACCTCCTAAGCCAGCCCCTGGACCATAGTTCATGTACTCTCCATAGTAAAGAGTATCCAAAGCGAAGTCACCGTTCCATTCCAGCCACCCTTCTGGCCTGATAAGACTACTCATGTATGATTGCATGAAGATGGTTCGAGAATATAGCTTCCATGGGCGTCCAAGATATGTGGATATACTGGAATTAATCAAATCAGGCTCCACGGATATGTTGGAAAATTGGATAGAAAAGCCTGAAGGCTGAGTTGGTTCCTTTCGTCCCTGGGCTGTAATGGTGTTCTTTTGGTTTGGAAGGCCTTTCCTGGCTAAGATTTGACAATTCTGGAATACAACAGCTCCGTCTCCAAAAATGAAATCAACAGTGCCGGTGATCAAACATTCTCTGTAGAATTGGCGCATGGAGTGAGCATAAAGAGTGTCTTGGTAGCCGGTGATAGCACATCGGAAAACAACTGAAAGGTCGGAATCCGATCGAAATGCAACGGCTTGGTGCTTCTCAGGACCTGCCGTGTTCTCAAATCTCATGTCTCGAGCAATAAACCCTTTACCCTTCACAGCTGTATACATATATATATATATGCATGCAATTAGCCTTCACTTTTGATTCATTCATCACAAATTAATATATACATACAACATTAATTAATTTTTAGTAGATTTGTTAATTATCCGGATTTCATATATATTAATAATAATATATTTTTAATATACATGAATCCACAAATTAAAATTCTTTAATTTATGATACATATATATTTTAAGCTAATTCTTTTATATTTTGTATATGTTTATTGTAACAAATAATTTATTAACAAACGAACTAATTAGTTTTGATATCTAAAAAGTTACATTTTTTTAGTTCAAAGTAACCACTTTTGGATTTAAAAAAATGTTTTTTTTAAAAAAAATATAAAAAATATAAATTTATTTAATTATATGATTGCAATTGATGCATGACCTCACTTTATTATAGAAAGCAAATTAAAACTAAAATGAAGAGAGAAAGTGCATTCAACAGTTTCATACCCGTGGTTGATCATTGTCTCTGGTTACTTAAATATTAATAATCAGTTTTAAGTGATGAATAAATTAACCATTGATTTCAATATATATATATATATATATATATATATAGATCATTATAAATATGATGAGAATAGATCAGTTGGTGAACTGCAGACGTACCAAATGTAGCAGAACGATAGGTGGTCCAACCGTCGACGAAGCTGTGGTTACCGGAAATTATGGTAAGGTCCATGCCATCACCAATCATCATGATGTTGGTTTTCTTCTTACTGATCTCCACATACTCCCTGTATATACCTTTCTTTACATAGATGACATACCGGCGGCTGTTGTAATCTGGGACTGCAGAGACGGCATCCATGACCGTTGTGAAGTTGCCGGTGCCATCTGCCGCCACTACCACATCAGCAGCTACGTTGGCTTGGAGAAGTTTCCTGTCTTTTGATTTTAACCATCCAGGAGCAGGAGTAGCATCATCAATGCTACGGAGCTTCCTCCTCCCAGTCCCAGTCCCAGTCCCAGACGGAAGTTGGCGTACCATCCCCAGGATATCACTCACTAACGAGGTCACCTGTTGAAGGCTACCGCCTACAACCGTCTTTACAAAGCTGTTTGTACCGTCGAATCCATCCATGCAGGTGTCTTGATTACCCAATGCCCCGCCAAGCCATGTCCTCATATCAGCACCTTTGTTACCGGTGCTGTTATATTTGCCTTGATCAATAAATTAATTAAACACATCATTGATCATGCATGATCAGTTGAGTTGAGTTGACTGAATCGATTATAAGTTAATATACTAGAGAGAGAAATGGAAAAGATGGTAGGTACCAGTTGTGGGGTTCTGGGTGGCAGAGAGAGTCCATGTGAGTTCATCAGCAGAGAAATCGAGGAGATCAAGGCAGTCAGCAATGGCATTAGAAAGCCGGAAATCTCCTCCAAAAGCATCGCTGAATTTGGAGACGATGGAGATGACGTCTCTGACCGTTACAATGGTAGACTTGACGGAATCCACAAAATCAGATCCGGCAACCTTCAAGCAATCAGCGTCCACAAAGACACTAGTGTTATTGTAATTAGAAGCAGCAACTGTGGGATAGCAAAGAGTACTAGAAGATACAACTAGTAATACTATTGTAATCAAGGAACAAAGTGGAGGTGGAAGAGCCATATTAGTACTAAATTGGATTTGGATTTGGATTTGGACTTGAAGTGAACAAGTTTTAGTTATAGGACAGACAGACCACCTTCTAATTTAATGACTACGACTATTATGCAAAGAAAGAGAGTGGGTGGGTGGGTGGGGTAAAATTTAATGGGTTTGGGAGACAGGTGAGTCATATTTAATGCAGAGACGATCGATCGGAAATGGTGTTACCACCGGCGGGGAGGATTCTTTATATTGCGTTCCAGCTACCCTTTATATATGTGTATATATATACTTTCTTTTTGTAAATTATTAACCCTTTTTTTCCTAATTTCCTTTTTTCATCCTTTGTCCTCTCTTTAAAGCATTCTCTCTCTTCTTGGTTTTGCATTAGTATAAAGCTAAATATATGTATAATGTCAACCAAAGATATATATGATTCTCTTCTCTCCTCCATTATTATGTCTTTTATTCCATTTCTTTGGACAACAGTCACTATCTTTTCCTCTCATGGGGGTTATACACGGTGGTTTGGTGCTGCTTTTGGTCATCACTCGATAAAGAAAAAGCTTCTAGTACGTATTTTACTTTAGCATAACAACATGTGTCTTCATAGGGGCATCATTTTTCTTTTAATTAGTTCTTTCAAACGACAGCTCATGTTCTCTGTAAATTTAAATGATATTAATTATATATATATATATATACACACACACATATATTACAAACAAATTAAATAAACATAAACAAGTTCGGTCATGGTCACTTATCTAATGAACTCGATTAATACCAGATGTTATATATTATATGCAGTCCATCATGAAAATTGTTAGGATTAAATGATGAAAGAATCAGTAGAAGATGAATATATATATATATATATATATATATATATATATATTGGTGGAGCCAATCTTTGTATTGAAGCTGTAAATGTCGATTACGGTGAAGGGAAGAAAAATAAACATACTTATACTTATCACTAGTTTGTATATATGAGTGACATAACTTGAGTCATCCCCTTCTTTCCAACCAAATTGCGTTTGAAAACGACCAATGATTGTTTTCTTACCGCACCAAGATATAAGAGAGTTGCAAAAGAAGAAACACTAACTTGTGTCAATTAGTCAAATCATATGCAAATTTCCAAACAAGATGATTAGGTCGGTACTGTCAACAATGTGCCTATGTTTTCTTTCGGTTTGTGAAATTTCAGGACAAGAATACCAAGTGGCAATTCCCTTTGACCAAGAAATAGAACAAGTTTGTATTTAATTTATTGCATTAACAACATGAGTTACCTTTTTCAAAAAACAACAACATGAGTTACCTTAATTAATAACTTTTGAGAATGTGGCCTTAATCATGAGGAAAAAGTTAATATAGATATGGGGGAGTTTAGTCTTAGCTATGTATTACCTTAATATTTTTCCCTTTATGTTTGTTTGTGTCATTGTTCTCACTAATTCTTTTAATATGTAGGTGGCAAGTAAAATAGTTTGTGTATTTATGGTGATTTTAGTGTCACCGGTCCATTTATGTGTAATCGGAAATAACATGATGTTTAAAAGGTGTTTTTTTTACTGTAATCTAATATGAGTTTGGTGGTGTGGAGTGTTATAAGACGAGTATGAGCCCGGTAACGACAAAATGGCTAGGGTCAAGGGTCAGAGCCCCTGGCGGTGGTCCCAAAAGCTCTTTAGAATTTTGGACTTGGAGTATAGTGGAAAAATCTGATCAACGATATGATTACCAATGATAAAGTAACGGAATGACACAGGTATGGAAGACATTCCAAGGGTGAGTTGTGGGGTGCCCCAATAATGTAGGGTCACTCAAGAGGAAGGGTAACTAGGGAGTGACATTGATGACTGACTGAGCCGTGGGCTGCTGTTGATTATTTCTGATTATTCTCCCCTTGCCATAAATATACCATGAGATGAGTTACAAGTATTGTAGAGAGGGTAAGCTTACGATTAGACTCCTCTCCTGTAGGAGCATGGTCCAAGCTACTGCAAAAGGGGGGATGGGGAGGTATGCAATGACCGATGACTTTGGCAGAAATCATTCCTTTCAAACTTAGAATCATAATTGTTGCTGTATGTATATATTACACTTATCTTTGTAGAATGTAGATGTAGGATGTATATATAATACATATTAGGATGAAATTGTCAACCAAATTCATTCTCTTCTGTTAAATCAAGCCAAGAATCACAAGCATGGAAGTCTTTTAATCAATCTTCTCCAATATGTTGAAACCATAAGCGTGCAATATTTCCAGTGCTGCAAAACCACAAGTAGAAAGTAAGCAACTGGTTAACAAGATCTAATATTTCCATGCAAACAAGAAACTTTCAAGCATCAAAAAATCAACTGAAAGATCACACAATCAAGATTCCTCAGACATGACAAACTGTATAAATTACATATTTACATTATACTTTACATGGCAAACTGTAACCACACAAAAAAAAAATTACCTGGCTCATAAACTTCTGGATCGATAGGTCGTAAGACACCAGTACGTGTAATCTTTTTTGCTAGTAGAAGCTGTAGAAATAAAAAATATATCTAGTTACATGTTCTTCATGTAAGAGATCAAAATATAGTGAAAGCAGGTAGTTACGTACCAGAGCTCCAATTGCAACCGGAATCCCAACAGTTAGGGCCATGCCACTGATTGGTTTCCCATTCTTGGTCCTCCCAAATTCCAATAAGGTAGCCTGATGATTTTCAGTAGGGCGACCATTTGGGAAATCTACCACTACTTCATGATGCAAAAGAACCATGTCCTGACACAAGTACAAACACAAACCAATCTTCAGGATATCATATTATTGATAGCATTTCATGTGATAAATGATTTTCAAAGAGAGTATACATGTGCTCTTTCCATCAATACAAGAGAGTCTACTACCACTCCTACTTTTTTCCCTCAATGTTGATTTAGATAATATGTAAATTAGAATAAGTTAGCTGGATTTATTTTATTTCCTAGTTTTAAGGGATAGGTTTCTTGTGCATTTATATGGTACCTTGTACAAGTTTATAATTCAAGAGAGATCAAATACATTGTTTCTCGAAATTACACTCAAATCATCATTATATTTGGTAATCAACTAGCCTGGAGTAGCCCCCAAATCTTATACATTTAATGTATCATGTGAACATATCATAAAAGGTTTTCTTGGACTATGCACATATGGACGTCCTGATACCATATCATATCATTGAACAAAAGAAGTTCCTGTTGAATTTACTAGTCCACAAACTAATATGTTGAATTGCTTAGTTTATAAAACACACCCCGGATGGTAGATAGTATGGGGGTTGTCATTATTTGCAAGGGTGATTTGACCATATTCGAGAAAATCCATGTGAAGTTGAGTTTCACTCAAAGAGGAACTTATATCCTCTGGCATTCTATTATATTATATATGGAGGAGGTATCCGATATATACTCACACTGGAATCTTATAACCTCACCAGTAAGCATCATACTTACCTTTTGAATTTGATAAATTACCTGTTCAGTGCTGGTGTAGGCTAATCTCTCTTCCATGCGGAGGCAAGTCACATCAAATGCACTTTGGCATGATGAAGGTACCTCTGTTTGCTCGTTAAATCCCAAAAATCTAATGCAATAAGAAATTTGACCAAGTTAATAGTTATGAAAGCTTATTAACATAATATTGCAACCATAGCGATTGTACTTACAAAATTGCTTTAGCTGTCCTGATTGCAGCTCGATCCTCTTTGCAGATTCCAAGTGCTAGTAGCCTATCTGTGATAAGCTTCTCTACCTTCACCGATTCATCAGAGGTCCTGCTTTGAATCTTCAAAAGTTCATATAGAAATGTTCTATATGTAGGCCTATCTTTATATGTAAGGATCAAACGAACTTCACTATCAAAGAAACCACTTCTTGCCAGTGAACACATTATTTCACCAAACCCTGGACATAGAAATTTCACATAAGACAACTGAAACCAAGCCAAACCTCTATACTTATTTCTTATTTCCTAAAATCATCAACATCGGTAGTCAATCCTAAGTTTCAAAGCCGCAAGAAACAACACCCCAAGAACCAAACTCCTGTTCACAACAAAAATCCCAAGGAGCTTTATAGATTGGATCCTATGTTTATTTAGTGATCCATTCCAACATATGCAATGAAGATGACAAGCCCAAATAATGCCACCAAATAATTCCATAAACTAGACATGTGTTTTGTTCTCTTTTGAAGTCCATCTCGGCCTAGGAAGCAAGTTGACAACCCTCAATAATTCTTCAATTTCAGAGACCTCAACAATGAATACCACTGTATCTTCTGAAAGGTCTTTACTTAAAATGAAAAATAATCAGCTCCTATCTACCACCAAATCAATCATAACTATCCATTTGTAAAGAGGAAGAAAGGAACATCCAAAAGAGGTTGAGAAATCAATTAAACCTTGGCTTTGCGGAAGCCAAAAGGCATACCAAATTTAGCAATGTGGCATAAACAGAGACCCAAAAACACATAATACCTTCATAACGAAGAGTGCCACGAAAGACTGTCAATGCTTCATTTTCTATTCCATACATATTTGCATAAATTAAGGAGTTGCGATTGGGAAGAACCTCCAGTGCAAAAGCCGGAAAATCATGTATCCGAAATTTTGTGGCTGAAGCATATATATTATCCCCTGAAAATTTTCCCCAATTAAACGTCATAACAAGAATAAATAAATAACATCATATATGTTAAGTTATGAACAATTTACTCTTCCACATATGGGCTATGCTGAACACATGTTAGCACCTCATAACAACTAAGATGAATCATTTTCTACATAATGCAATAAATATTGCATATCAAATGAGAACTGCAAGTAATCATTGTTACCAAGTTACCACATAGAAATAATTTTGTAATACCACATGATTGAATAATGTTCATTGAAGCACCGCTAACCTATAAAATACAGGGTTAGCCATCTAGACCTACGTGGGTTTGTGTGTAAGTGCTTTCCCTTATCTGGATGCCTTAAATTTGTTCTTTTACTCGAAAATTTCAAGTCTTTACAGTATCTTCGAGATAATCTGTTGTGTCGCAAATAAATTGACTACACAACCTCAATTCAACCCAAATAATCAACCCACAGTCAAACTAAGCAGAAAAGTTAACAGCCCAAAAACCAAACAATGGAACACTTTAAATTACGTAATGCTGAAAGATAAACCGGATTCCCTATGCAAACTATGAAGCAAACAATAAACCATTAAACTTTATGCTAGATAAAGTAAGGAGATGGAGAACGACAGCGGATTTACATGGGAACCCAATTCAGGTGAAAAGCATGGGTGGTGGAGACTACCGAGAGAAGTCCACTATCAACAAAGATGATTACAATGCTTGGAAATGGAGAAAAACAATGAAGAATAAACAGATTTTTCGCCTCTGGTTCAATCTAGGTTTGGGAGTATTTTTGTCTATGAAAGATGGAGAGAACTACCATAGAAATGGCCAGAAACTATTTTAAGAAAACTCCCAATGGGATCTACCATGCTCGTTGTCACTATATCATTCCTCCATTGCAATTTTTATACCAAAAGGTTTGGGATCTTCTAAGCTGTCCACACAAGCGAACCTAGGTCGCATACACCCTTCATTGTCCACATCCAAGTCTTCGTATCAGGGACTTTGGAGGCATAGTTTACATGTCGCATTTCTTACATTACCATAGCTCTCTCCATCCAAGGATTATGGTTATATCTGCCTGAACAGTGAGAGAGCATAAAGGACAAAATTGAGTTGCCATTTAAGAACATGTTATCTACAAAGTAGAGATGGCTTTTTAACATTATGACATATCTCAGATGTCGGTAATGGTCATGTTTGTTTTCTAGCCATATAACGGGGATACACGTGGAAAGGTAATAAGTAGAAATCTATAAAATTTTAGAAGATCAAAATGAGATCAAGTTTAAAATATGGAACCAAATAAAAACCAAACAAAGTGAAAAGAGAATAAGCTATCATTATCGGAATAGCAAACACTCGACTTTTGAAGAAGCATACGTTGCCTTTCTCACTCGTCTTTTTCTTCATTAATTATTCCCTGGACTATCACATGGAGAGCTAAGTAATATGATTTCATTACAGGTCCAATTCTCTGCTCTAATAGAACTACAAGTTCAACTCTTCAATTAACAGACTAATGGTTTCCTTCTCCAAAACTGTTTACCAAAGACATGCTGCAATGCATTTGTTAATGGAATTGCAAGGTATTTTTCCAAGAGGCTACCACCAACAAAGTATTGTTTATCCGTCTGCGTCATACAAGTGAATCATTATGCTTTCAAAAAGAAAATATATCAAGTATTAAAGTATCATCCAATGTTTACTGACATGACTCATGAGCAATAACGGGTTTCAAAACTATTGCGTGAATGCATGTGCACTATAATTACCATGCAACAATGTACAAGTCATGCAGGTTCAAGTATATAATGGCATTTCTAGGTTGCACACTCTGTACATTTTACTAATTTTATTGGGGAAGGGGATGGTGAAAATATGAGCCAGCACAACCCCAGGAGTGCACATGTGAGGGTGCTATCACAGACTTGCTTTCAACATATTATGAATAATATAGTCAAATGCAGTGTTCGCACAGTTTGTTCTTTGTGTAGAGTTCAATAATTTACCATCAACATGTACAATTTCTCCTGCTTGTTTGTAAGTGGCAGGATTGCGCCCAGCTCGTATAGCGCCCGCTGGATTCCAACTGAAAGGATTTTGTAACAATTTATATTTTCATATAAAAACAGCATGGCTCATATCCAATGTAAAAATGTATCACTAATGCCTTCAGCTATGTTGGCATGAGAGCACATTGAATATAGCAGTGAACCAAACAACATAATGTCAAACTCATTGATTGGTTCAAAAGTTCCAATAAAGAAATAGTCCTCATCACCATGAATTGTTGTGTAAACTCCACCAAAGGTATAAGCATTTGCAGAAAATGTTTATAAAAAAAAAGAGGTAGTAATAAAATGCTACAACAATTTCATTAAATGCAGCCACATTTTTAGCAACTTCAACTTTGTCAGCTTAAGCCAAATAAAAACGCTTCCAAGTTTATAAAAACACTTGGGTTTGAACACCACTCATATTCCTATGCCATTGTTGTCTTAAACTCAGGAGATATAATATTGGTTTACTATGCTTCACAAAGAACCCATATGCCTATGTGGTTAAAAAGTTTTCCCAAACTTCGATTGCATAATTCAAGTCAATGTTGCTCAAGTTAAATCGAAGCCTGGACTTTAACTCAACTTCAAACACATGTTAGTGGTTAACTTAGCTCAGTTGCAGCAACAAGTGGCAGCAAGATTGTACTGTCTGTTTGCCTTAGCTTCATGTCTCTATCGAACAACCCAAAAATAGTAAGATAAAAGTACCAAGCAAGAAAATACTGTGCAGCTCGAAATTAAATGCAAGAATTTAATTTGGGGCCATGTAACAGTGTAAGATGGAGGGTCTATTTCACTTATTCCATTTCAAAGTCTTATTATGGGATGCCTGGGAATTGGTCGCTGAGTTCTAGATATCTTGCTCAGAAATTGGTTAGATCAGTTCTGAACATATCACAGAAATGATTTTTGTTTGGGTTCCAACTCTACTTTTTAGGAGTCGACATCAGTGGCCTCCATTTGTTACACAACAGGCATCCAAACGGCTTTTAGATTTATTTTTTTTGAATTTTGCAGAATCCCTTTATGCTAATGCAGGGTACTTGTCCTGGATACTTTGGTGACTGATTAGCTTCTTGGAGGTGGTCTCCATTTTATCATGGTTGGAAGATTCTAGAGACTTCCAGATGTCATGAGCAAGGGCCTGATTCAGTTAGCTTCACTATAGGGATTCATGATTAACATGTACTATTAGCTCAATTTACATGAAGGCTTACCTTTATTTTGCTCTCCAAACATCAACAATGAATCAAGCATAGGTCCAAATCCTGGGACCTATGGGCATGCCATATACAAGCCTCTAGAATCGTTGATCAATCCATTTATCAGTCAAATATTCCTTCATCACTTCGATTCCAGTACATATATGGATGATAATCAAAGAGTAATGCTAATACATTCGGCGTGAATATACCAGGAGCTGTTGGCAAAAAGCCAAAAATGATTGTCCCACTCCTGAATATGTGAGATAACTCTTGGGTGTGCTCAACATATATGCTCCAAATAAAGGAGGGCCATTAGATAGTAAATTATCGCAGTGTTGGGTTCAGGAAAAACCCACAAAAAAGGATGGAAAACCGAGGAACGCCCTAATAACCCTTCATTTGTCCGGTATGCACATGTGCATAGAAATCAGGAAACATTTTTCAATTACTTTTATGCACGTGTGCATACCGGACAAATGAATGGTTATTAGGGTGTTCCTCATTTATGCACTTTTTTGTGGTTTTCCTCTGAACCTGAGTCTATAATCATATTAATTGTAATTATTATTTAAAGCTATCATGGGCAATGGTCCACTACAATACTTGATATATCGGTGGTTCATCTAATGGAAGAGAACCTTTTGGTTAGAAATAAAGAAAGGACAGGTATACAAAAATAAAATGGAAATAAATCAGTTATTTTCAATGGTTAATATTGGCTTTTCATAATGTGGCATGTTAAAAAATATAAATTCTACAAGGTACCTGAACTTATAAGCAAATGGGTTATTTGCTGCTGATGGAGAAGGAATACCCCCACAGTTGGATACAAAAGACTTGATTTTCCCACCTTGGGCATGCGCTTGGTTGATCATCTTCATTGCCATCATATGATCTGAAGCATAAAAGTCAATATATAATGATTTAACTTACACATCCATAAGCATGTATTGATAATGCTTCCTGTCCTAACAAACCTGTGGTCTAAATATTATAATAGAGTACAAGTGAATAATAGACGAAACCGACAAGATAACTCCATCATCCGTGTAAGCAAAAGTAAGGTAGGAGATTATATTGTGACCTACTATTGACATATAAGGGGTTGAGTTTCAGAATCACAACTATTGTGGAAAGAGACATCAGGTACAGCTCTATATGATGCTAGTCATGCCGCAACATATTTTAGACATGACATGCAAGACTGTTCATCTCTGAAATACAAACTATCAACTATTAGGTCCACAATATTGTTAATTCAGCACAAATTTGTGTTGAAATGGTTGCTACACAATCAGGAACAGAGAAAATTGTTCTACGTGACCTAGAGTTGCTTAGGCTTGATCGCTTCTGGCCATGAACCTTGCCTACCACTTTCGGTATAGTGGCACTTTGGCCACAATTGTGTGGCACAATCGCGTAGGCCACCTGAACTCGGTACAAATTTTGGCGATTATGGCACTTTGCCACGATCTTCACCCCAATCTCATAGATCTGCACGGGGCCCTTTTTGGGTGATTTTCTTGGTAGATTTGGGGCTTTTTCACCCCCATTTTGGCCCTTGCCCCTCCTAGCTCATATTCACCATATATAAGCCTTTTTTCCAAATTTTTATCAAGTTTTTAACAAAAAAAACTTCTTATGTTCTTTCATAGCTAGAGAGAGAGAGAGGAGAGCTTACTCCATTTGGTTTTTCTACTAGTTCTGGTGATCTATCTTCATTGTAAGTTGTTTCGTACTCCCTTTGGTATATTAATATAAGTGATCTCTCTCCAATGGACGTACACTACCCTACAGTAGTGGAACCACGTAAATCTCGTGTCTTGTTACTTACTTTACTACATTTTCTGGTCTATGGTTATGTTGCCTTGGATTTAGCTTGCGGTTGGTATATTATGCTTGGATAGCCATTTATTTGTTTGTTAGACCGTAGATATTCTGTATTTGTTGTTTGTGGTTCACTTGCATATGGATTCTGGTATTTTGGGACCTATGGATCATTCATGGATTTGTTTGTCAAGGTTTGAACCCTTGCAATTTGTAGGAAAACACAACCTCAACTCAAGCATCCTAATTTCGTGATATGTTGATATAACTTCAAGTAGAAGTTGAAAGAACAATGATGACATTGAGAACCTAATAATGGACATTTTCCCATTGCTGAAACTTGTTTGAGAATCTAAGCATCTTTTTTATTCATCCTTATATAACCCAGCTAGTTGAAATAAACATAGACATGCTTATAAGAGCATATGTGCTGGAAATGAAAACTAAGGAGAAAGAAAACAACCTATTCCAGGATCCAATCCCATTTCACCAAGAATGGTAATGCTACAATCTTTGGCTGCTTCATGTAGCTTGCTCATAGTATCATCAATATAGCTAGCAGTGACAAGATGTTTTTTAAGCTGCATTAAGAAACATACGCTCTTAAACAAAGCGAAAACTATAAAACCAGTTAATTATGCCACATATATTGTTGCTACCCTTCAGTTATGATCCTTGTTTGAGCAAAATATGAACCTTCTACATACCAAAAAGAGCTAGCATATGAACCATTGGTGTCCTTTCTCTTGGTGAATGTTTCAGAATAATAAAACTGATGTGTGACAAGAAAGATGAATTGTATAATAACTTGTCCTGCTCCCTTTTTTATTATAGAGTAAATTACATTTTTAGTCCCTGCGGTTTGTTGAAAATTTCAATTTTCGTCCTTGACACTTAAAGGAAACAATGGACCAACTAATTGACAGAAACCATAGATGGGAACAATGAAACACCTCCATCACCCAACACCATATAAAATCTATAACATCCAGAAGTATGGTAAGCCATCAGAAAAACCTAGGCCCCATTCATTTAACTCACTTCACTTCATTCCAGAGATTCAATACTGGATCTAGCAAAGTTCTTTAATACTAATTGTGATACCCACAAATGATGAGCTACTATTTACATTAACTTCATAAGTTTAAACACTGATATAATAGTATTGATCATGAGCTGAAAATATTTTCGAGACAAAGCTGAGTAACCACAAGTAATAGCAGCCTACTCAAAGGATTTGATAAAAAGGTTGAAAAGTTCTTTTTGTTGAGAGAACTTTTGAAGCCATAAGTGAGATGATCATGAGGAGTTAATTCTACTTTCTGAATTTCAGTTGTAGAAAATGAGAAATATTGTACGGTAAGTCGGTAACCTCATACAAAATGAAATCATAGATGATGCAAATTAGAAGTTCACATGGTTCCAATTATAGAATTGTATACAACTGTGAATGGGATAATCTACATGCAGAAAAGCCCAAGGTATCTCAATTCCAAATTAGTTCATTTTGATATATAAAAACCTCCCCAATCATTTATTTGTAATCAGTTCTCACTTTCAAGAATCACCAAGTGGCTTATATACCTTAATGATTAAATTTGTCACTCTAGTTGATGTGCAGAGTCACAATTTACAATTCAAGATGGCAAAGACAGATCAACGATCTCTAATTGGATATTTGGTAAATCACAGATGCAAGAGATCATAGGAATATCAATTATAGTATTTGCATGCCTATCGGCTATGATTACAGGTAATGAGAATAAAAACCTTGTCGCGCTGAAGAAGAGTACAATACCTCAATGCAGACATTAGCTATGGTAAGATGAAAACTTGGAGGCAAAAGACTGATAACAATATCGACCTGCATAAGAGCAGAAAAGTACATTGACCATTAAGAACAGAACCGCATAACCTTTTTTTGAAGTATATAATATTCATATACGGGAAAGCTCACACACACTTCTCGCCTTTAAGGGAGGCTTGAACCCTTGACCTCCAAGAAGGTTGGGATCTACCGGTAACCCAGATACCGGTGGACCAATGACCCTTTGGTCAAGACTGCATAGCCTTTACTACTCTCAAAATGAAACAGAGCAAGGAGCACCACTACTTAATAAGAAAGGCTATAACATTACAGAACTGCAAACAAGCTCGGTCAGACACACAATGCTCTACAAGCATTAAATGGTGACACAGGATTAGCCCGTTTGAAATTTTTCCTAGCTCAACAATTTGAAATAAAAGACCTGGGAAGTCTCTAGTACTTTCTGGTAATGGAAGTGGCAAGATCATCAGAAGGAATTGTCTAGTCGGTATTGATCTATCTTGCTCATACTGTTAGGATGTAGGCTTCGGCCCATCAGAAAGATGGAGGCGCAGAAAAAGGGGCCGGCCCAAGCCCTCTTCCCTTGTTTCCTTAATTAGGAGATTCCTTAATTAGGAGGTTACCATAATTATGATAGTTACCATAATTATAACAGTTACCATAATTATGATAGTTACCATAATTATGATAGTCTATATATTAATCTCTTGTACTTGTAAACTAATTATCACTGAAATAAAATACAGAAACCCTAGTTGCCCCCGTGGATTAGCACGATCACCCCGGTCGTATGAACCACGTAAATTCTCGTGTTCTCTTTTGCTTTTCGGTTTGTGTGTGCGTGTTTGTGTGTGACGTGACTTAACAACTGGTATCAGAGCTTTAGGCTCGTAATCCGCCGCCGCTGCTGTACCGCCGCCTGCTGCCGCCGTCAGAACGCAGCCGTCAGAACCGACGTCGTCAGACCCGACATCGTCAGACCAGCCGCTGCTGCGCGTCAGACGTCGTCAGACAGCCGCAGTCAGACCGCCACTGCCGCCGCTTCAGCCACCGACGCAGCTGCTGCCACACACCGCCGCCGCCGACCGCCTGCTGCCGCTGCCCGCCGCTGCCGCCAGCTGCCGCCGCCGCTCAATTTTTTTTCTTTCTTCTCCTTGATCGCCGATAATTTTTCAGCATCGACTTACAAAGGTAGTGTTTCAATAGAACAGCCGTTAAGTTCAGGCAGCCGTTCAGGCAGCCGGCCATTGCTGTGTTTGAACACTATTGTTTCAGTCTTGATTTGATACGTAAATCCTAAGAGTTTGGGATAATGGTTGAGGACGGAAAGACAAGAATTGAGAAGTTTGATGGGCAAGATTTTGGATGGTGGAAGATGCAAATCGAGGATCTTTTATGTCAGAAGGACTTGGATCAAGCCTTGACAGGAATAAAACCCGAGAAGATGGAAGCCGCTGCATGGGCTGCTCTAGACAGAAAAGCCATAGCTGTTATCAGATTTACACTGGCTAAGAATGTTGCCTTTAACATTGTGAATGAGACTACTGCATGTGGATTGATGAAGGCTTTGTCAAACATGTATGAAAAACCTTCTGCTTCTAACAAGGTATTTTTGATAAGACAGTTAGTAAACACCAGAATGAGAGAAGGTATGTCTGTTACCTCACACATTAATGATTTCAATACCATTATATCCCGCTTGTTATCTGTCGATATTAAGTTTGAAGATGAAGTCCAAGCTTTGCTTTTGTTATCCTCGTTACCGGAAAGTTGGTCAGGAACTGTCACAGCCATTAGTGGTTCAGTTGGAACCTCTAAGCTCACTTTTGAAGGCATTCGTGACTTCATCCTAGGAGAGGATATAAGGAGAAAGAGTTCTGGAGAATCTTCTAGTGCATTGCTAAGCACTGAAGGGAGAGGTAGAAGGACACAAACAGGTAATGGCAGAGGCAGATCAAAGTCTAGAAAGAGGAGCCAATCAAAACCAAGGAAAGACATCCAATGTTGGAAGTGCAAAAAAACTGGGCACTTCAGAAACCAATGCCCTAAACAATCAGATGGAAACAGAGAAGTGAATGCAGCAATTGATGATTCAGAAGATGTTCTTATTTGCTGTGTTGAGAGTTCAGCAGAATCATGGATCATGGATTCTGGTGCATCCTTCCATGCTACTTTCAACACGAATATGATGAAGAATCTACGAACAGGTAACTTTGGTAAAGTTCGTTTAGCTGATCGTCGCACTCTTGACATCACAGGACTAGGTGACATAGACTTGAAGACTTCATTGGGTACCATTTGGACACTGAAGGACGTTCGAGTCATTCCTGAGCTCAAGAAGATGTTAATCTCTGTTGGCCAGTTGGACAATGAGGGATTTGATGTTACCTTTGGTGGGGGACAATGGAAAGTTGTCAAAAGAAATCTTGTAATCGCCAGGGGTAAAAAGCGAGGCTCCTTGTACATGGTTAAAGTTCGTGATAGTGAGGTGAATGCAGTAACCAGTGAACTGAAACCATCCAGACTGTGGCATCAACGTCTAGGCCACATGGGTGAAAAGGGAATGAAGATGCTCGTTGCCAAAGGAAAGCTTGTGCATTTAAAAAGGTGGATTCTGAGTTCTGTGAATCCTGTGTTCTTGACAAGAAAAAGAAGGTATCCTTTGTGAAGACAGGTCAGACACCGAAAGCTCAGAAATTAGAGCTTGTTCACTCGGACGTTTTTGGACCGACACCAGTTTCCTCCTTGGGAGGATCAAATTACTATGTGACCTTCATCGATGATTCAACACGCAAGGTATGGGTTTATTTTCTTAAAAATAAGTTTGATGTTTTCAATACTTTTAAGAAATGGAGAACTGCTGTTGAATTGGAAACTAACCTGAAGGTAAAGTGCTTGAAGTCGGATAATGGTGGAGAATACATTAGCACAGAGTTCACTAACTATTGTGTTGAACATGACATTCGGATGATAAAGACAGTTCCAGGCACTCCTCAGCAGAATGGAGTGGCAGAAAGGATGAACAGAACTTTGAATGAAAGGGCCAGAAGTATGAGACTTAATGCCGGGCTTCCAAAGACGTTCTGGGCTGATGCAGTTAACACTGCAGCTTATCTTATCAACCGAGGAATATCAGCACCTTTGGACTTCAAGATACCAGAGGAAGAATGGAAAGGTGAAGCAGTCAAGTATGAGCATCTGAAAGTTTTCGGATGCAGTGCCTATGATCTAATGAAAGATGGTGACAAGTTGGATGCAAAAGCCAAGAAATACACCTTCATTGGATATGGATCAGATAGTATGGGCTACAGGCTTTGGGACTTTGAAAGCAGAAAGGTAGTCAGAAGCAAACATGCAACATTCAACGAGGCTGAGCTTTATAAAGACAGAGGCATTCCAAACTCAAATGATCAGAAAGAACAAGTTGAGTTTGAAAGTGATGACATCAGAATCAGAGGGTCAGAAGATACTCTGGATAGTGGGAGTACCGGGCCTGATTATGAGAATAATGATGAGTCTCAAGATGATGAAGAAGACACCGTCAACAGGGAAAGCTCAGAGGATGAAGAAGAACCGTCTTCTCCCGTACAACCTCAGTCAGTTGAATCACACTGGGTTAGGAGATCCACCAGAGTTTCTAAGCCTCCGGAAAAATACAACCCATCAGTAAATTATCTTCTTTTGACTGAGAATGGTGAACCAGAAAGTTACTCTGAAGCAATTAAGTTGAAAGATTCGTTGCAGTGGGAGCATGCAATGAAAGAAGAAATGGGATCTCTAAACAAGAATAAAACTTGGGTTTTAACCAAGCTTCCGCCTGACAAAAGAGCACTGCAGAACAAATGGGTCTTCAGAATCAAGGAAGAGCATGATGGATCTAAAAGGTACAAAGCTCGTTTAGTGGTCAAGGGTTTTCAACAGAAAAAGGGGATTGATTACAATGAAATATTTTCTCCAGTAGTGAAAATGACCACCATCAGAGTGATCTTGAGCATTGTAGCTGCAGAGGGCTTACATCTAGAGCAGCTAGATGTCAAGACAGCATTTCTACATGGTGACCTTGATGAGGATATTTACATGGCACAACCTGAGGGGTTTCAGGTTGCTGGTAAAGAAGGTTGGGTCTGCAAACTGAAAAGGAGCTTGTATGGTCTAAAACAAGCACCTAGACAGTGGTACACGAAGTTTGATAACTTCATGGAAAGAATCGGATACAGAAAATGTGAGATGGACCATTGCTGTTATATGAAGAAATTCAAGGGCTCATATATCATCTTACTTCTCTATGTAGATGATATGTTGATTGCAGGTGCGGATATGAAAGAGATCATCAAGTTAAAGAAGCAAATGTCTGAGGAATTCGAGATGAAAGACTTGGGTCCAGCCAAACAGATACTCGGTATGAGCATTGCTAGAAACAAGAAAGATGGATCTTTGACACTATCCCAGGAGAAATACATCGGGAAAGTGTTAGAAAGATTCAAGATGAATGACGAGAAGACTAAACCTAGAAACACGCATTTGGGAAGTCATTTCAAGCTTACCAAAGATCAGTCTCCTAGTTCAGAAGACGAGAGAGCAGATATGGCTAAAGTACCTTATGCATCTGCTATTGGTAGTCTCATGTATGCCATGGTTTGCACGAGACCAGACATAGCCCATGCCGTTGGGGTCGTTAGTCGCTTTATGTCAGATCCAGGGAGAGAACACTGGGAAGCAGTCAAATGGTTGCTTAGATATTTGAAGGGTACTTCAAAGTTGGGACTATGTTTTAAGGGTAAAGACTCGGTTCTCAGAGGATATACTGATGCTGATTTGGGTGGATGCAAAGAGACGTTTAAAAGCACATCGGGGTACATTTTTACAGTGGGAGGAACAGCAGTTAGCTGGATGTCCAGACTTCAGAAAAGTGTGGCCTTATCGACAACGAAGGGCGAATACATGGCGATTGCGAAGCCGATGAAAGAGCTAGTTTGGTTAAAGGATTTTCTTGAAGAGATTGGCAAAGAGCAAGCTGATTATTCGTTATACTGTGACAATGAGAGTGCAGTGAAACTTGCAAAAAATCCAGTCTATCATGGGAAGACAAAGCACATTGGGAGGAGGTATCATTTTATCAGAGGATTGATCAGCGATGGTACGATAAACTTGAAGAATATCTCAGGTGCAAAGAATCCAGCAGACATGTTCACTAAACCTATGTATTTGGATAGGCCGGAAGTTACGTATGACTTCAGCTGGCCTTCAGGATTAATGTTGAGAAGGCAGGTGGCAACTAGGGGGAGCTCAAGCTCAGTTAAGTGTTTACAGAAGTACGGAGGAGTGCAGGTGAAAATGATTCGAAGCCTCCAAGTGGGAGATTGTTAGGATGTAGGCTTCGGCCCATCAGAAAGACGGAGGCGCAGAAAAAGGGGCCGGCCCAAGCCCTCTTCCCTTGTTTCCTTAATTAGGAGATTCCTTAATTAGGAGGTTACCATAATTATGATAGTTACCATAATTATGATAGTTACCATAATTATAACAGTTACCATAATTATGATAGTTACCATAATTATGATAGTCTATGTATTAATCTCTTGTACTTGTAAACTAATTATCACTGAAATAAAATACAGAAACCCTAGTTGCCCCCGTGGATTAGCACGATCACCCCGGTCGTGTGAACCACGTAAATTCTCGTGTTCTCTTTTGCTTTTCGGTTTGTGTGTGTGTGTTTGTGTGTGACGTGACTTAACACATACTTGTCCTAACATTGCCTATGCAGTATGTAGTAACTCGGTTCACGCATATTCCTTTAGAAGATCATCTCATGGCAGCATTAAAAATCGTCCACTTCCTCAAAGGGAGCCTAGGCAAAGGAATTCTCATCTTTAAAAATCATAACAGACAGTTTGGAGAAATTTTAAAATTGGGGAGGATTGCAGAAGATGGAATATCTACATCAGCCTATTCTAGATTTGTTTGGTGAAATTTATTAAAGTAGCTATAGGCTAAAAAACGTTGTAAAGAGTTACAGGTTGAATTAGACATCCTAATGATGTTGTTCTGTGATAATAAGTCTACCATTAGTATTGCTCACAATCTAGTTCAACATTATAGAACAAAACATAGTTAACTTGATAGTCATTTTATCAAAAATAAAAGCTTGAACGAGGAGAAACAAGTATGCCCTTTGTTCCATCATCTTAACAACAAGCAGATGTTCTTACCAAGGATCTCCTAAACAGATGTTTGAAACTCTCATAAGCAAGTTGGGCATCATTGACATCTTTGATACAACTCGGGGGGGGGGGGGGTGATTGAAGCAAGCTCTGAGAACGTGTGGAACCTCATTAGATCACTCTCCAAAAGAGGCATCAAGGAGAGAAGGTCGGTTCCAACATACTCCCTCCGTCCCAATTTAAGTGTCCACATTTCTATTTATATCTGTCCCAAAATAAGTGTCCACTTTCAAAAGTAAATAAGCAAATTCTCAAATTTACCCTTAATTAGTGCATAAATATTTAAAAATTGTGAAGAAGGAGAAATTAAATAAGGGTAAAGATGTCATTTGGTTTACCAAAAAGTGTATTAATTATGTATGTCTAAAATTGTGTGTCATTTCAATTGTGGACACTTAAATTGGGACGGAGGAGTATTGAGGATGAATGGTCAAAGTATAGCTGATGTGGGACTCGAACACGCCGCCTCCAATGGAGGCTAGGTGGGCACAGATTGTCCCAGAGTATCGAAGGGAGCTAGACGAGTACAGATTTCCCTAAAGTGACGGTAGACCTTGGCTCTATATCATGTAAGAATATGGGGAACCCCATTATATTACCCTCCAAAAGAGCCCTTCAGGAAAGTAGGATAATTCCAACATACATTGAGGATAAATGGTCCAAGTCTAGCCGATTTGGGACTCCAACAAAAACCAAATCACAAAAAAAAGGGTTTCAATTATATAGACTTTCTGTGTTTAGAAGATTCGATTGTATACACCTTTTCTACTTAAAAAATTAGCCATGATTCTTGCTTTTATTCTGGTTTTGTATTGTAGTATAAATAGGTATCTCTTGTAATTCATGAAATACGAGAAAAAATTTCACCTCCTACCTTCTTCTGCTCACACCCTCACTAAATGCATTTGCATTCAGTTGATCCTAATATTTGAGATATCTTCGTCCATAGCATCAGCAAAAGCATTTTCAATATAGAAACGAGCAATAGCAAGGAGTATCTACCTGAGAGATGCATTTATAGAGACTATCATGATCCATGACATCCAGCTGAAGTGCGGTTGCATTTGGAATTCCTTCAACAATCTACATTCAATAACCAATGACAAAATGGTAATTTCATGATACCAAAATAGCTAGATAGTAAACATGTGTTCACAGTTAACCACGCTGCTTAGCAGAATGGTAAATACGAAAAGTTAAGGTAACAAAAACAAAGAAACATTGCTGATCGAGCACAGCAGCAGTTAGTGGTTATGAAAAAAAGCTCTTAATAATGTCCATACATACAAAAAAAACTACAATGAACTTTTTGAAGTAAACCAATTGTAATAACGGAGAAACCCAGCATAGGATATACAGGAACAGATTAGAACAGCACCAAAAGGATTACCCCGGAAAAGAGTACAAGGAAAAATAGGTCAACAAGAACATGTTTCGGATATAAGTAATACTATCTCCACTAGAATAATCAAAGGCAAAAAGAAAACTTCGGCAATGATCTTGAACATCACTGATATTGTATAAATTCACATTTTGCAAGTATGTATAATATCAACATGGCTATTCAAAGAGAAATTCTCATAATTATATATGCAACTTATGCAATGCATTCATAGAGAGTGGGCTATTGTTTGTGCATTGCAGGTAAACATCTGACAGACGAAGCAAATCTGACTGAAAAAGTCGTAATATGAAGAAGTACTTCACAAAAGCCAGAGTTAACAAGAAATATATGGCAACATAGTGAAGTTCAGTGTACCTCCTCTACATCCTTCAGAAAAAGAGATGCAACTATAACTTGAACATAGTTCTGCTCCTCGAATTCAGCTATCCTACATGATTTTATCCATTCTGGAGATGAATTGCTTCCAATTGATGCCAAAAGTTCAACAGCAGGTTGACAAACCCGTCCTGCGCCTATAACAAGAATCATGTTCCTCTTTTTGGAATCATATCCCAACTCGACACAACTATCCTTCACTTTGCCAACTTTCAGTGCAAATGAATTTGTTTTCCCTTTGGGAACTCCATGATCTTCCTTTGGATTTGCTATGGATGTCAAAGTATCAACTATTTTATCGAGGACCACACTATCATCTGCACCAACCTGAGAATATTGACATCATAGACACAAATAAAAAAGGTCAATACAAGAAAAACACCACATATGTTGCATCATATGAAAACCACAGGAAATATAGCTTGCTTCTTAGGTTACAAGTTTCTCGGTCTTTTTGATTTGGATGTTACCGTAATTGTGGCATACTAAAAGACCAAAACCAGGGTTAGCATGTGTGTGGGTGTGTCTGGGCTACGCGCAGAAACAAATAAGGTATTCAGCATGCTTACAAGTAATAAGCATGCTGAACATGTCTGAATGTAATCCACGAACCACAAGTTGGAGGACTTGTGATGACCTACTCTCTGGACTTCCTTTGAATATGTGGAAGCCGTATTGTACTCTTTATTGGGAGCTCATACAGTTAGATAAGCAAGGGAAGAGATTAAAAAAAAGGCAAGTCCCTCCCCAGGATTGGACAACAATACATATAGCCTTATGAACACGAGAATGATTATGACACGCTTGCAGAATGTAGGATCTAACTAGAATCTCCAAGGCGGAGATGTTTGATGGTGACTAGGGTCTTTCATGTGACTTTCTAGATAGGATGGGTTTTCTTATTGTGACAATCATTGCTACTCCTATGTATTCTCGTCGAATCAAGGTTAGGATGTTAGTGGTGGTTTTACAGCAGCGGGACTGGTTTCTAATTGTCGTGAGCAACACTAAGAAGCTGCTATTGGATTTTGAATGTTGCTCTAATACCATGTAATTATGACTAGAAGAGAAGGTTCACCTAAGAAAACCTTCTTATGACTTCTCCTTGCTTTAAATGATAAGGTTCAATGAAATTCTCGCAATGTCACCGGTGACAAATTGCTCGGTGGTTTTCCTATCACTCTGAACCATACCTACGACCGAGTTATTTCCATTCTCCAGTGTGGGTAAGTTGGTATAAAACATTACGTAGAGTCTCTAACGTAAGTAAAAAGGTTCAAATTATGCCCTTGCTGTGGACGTTGCAAATTTCTGTTGTAAGGTGCTGGCGGCATAAAGTGTGTTACACGAGTCATTATTTTTAAAGCCATCCTTGTATATGCTTTAGAAGGGTTTCCTCCGTCAATAATGGCATGCGACAAGGTTCAAGCGAGTTACAAAAGTCCACGACAGAAGTCGTTGGCTCGGCCTAGGGCACAGAATGTTTTGACCAAACAAAAAGAGTAAATTACATTTTTAGTCCCTATGGTTTGTGAAAAATTGCAGTTTTGGTCCCTATGGTTTAGAAATTGCTATTTTCATCCCCGTGGTTTGTAATTTATTGCTATTTTCGTCCTTGAACCAATTCTTACCTTTGTAAGTACAAGGGACCAAAATAGTGAAGAATTATAAACCATAGGGACGAAAATAGCAATAAAGTATGAATCCTAAGGACGAAAATAGCATTAATTTACAAACTATAGGGATGAAAATCGTAATATCTAAACCACAAGAATGGAATCCACAATTTTTAACAAACTATAGGGACGAAAAATGTAATTTACTCAAAAAGTTATATATATCATTTTATTTATGTTACAAGAGGGCTCACTCAAAGTTTCATGGCAATTTGATATGATGAGGTGGGGGCCTTGGAGGAGTTATCATTTCTGTAGTGAAATAGTGACGGCACATATTACTAGATTTTGTCTATGGATAGTTGCATATGGTGTGTTAGTTACAAAAAATAGAACTAATATGAGTAAGACATAGATAAATAGAACTAATGATAAGGATGTTTACATGGTATACATTTAAAACTTACTTCAAGTTCTGAGTAAGACATAGAGTCTGTACATTGACCCACATGACACTTGACTAGATGAAAGGAGCCACCAGCAGCTTCAATAATATCCAAGGCCTCATTAATCAGAAACTGGTCGAAAAGATGACCACTAAGAGAAACCTGTAAAAGTTATTTCGATAATTAGCGAAGACACCTATTATGAAGTCAACAGCTATAAGGACAATATATGATCCCCCAGGATGCATTTTGATAATGCTGAAAGCTAAAATGCTAATGAAGTATGAATCCGAGACAAACCAACATAGTGTATCTCTTCCAATTAGATCCATAATTAGCAACGTCCTCTGACAGTTCCCTGAAAATGAATAGCAGTAAATTTCCATCAGCTGATATAACCTAAAAATAATGCAAACATCATACTGAATGACAACACACTTATGAAATTACTTGATAAAGAATTTGCCATACAGTTTCAGAATTTAGAAAATAAAATATCAACTACGATAGTTCCTTTTGTTCAAATAAGCCAACCAATTTCCATGTACCATAAGCCCTTTGGTCGGTTAACATGGCCATTCCTCAAGCAATTTGCCATACAGTTTCAGAATTTCAAAAATTGATGACTAAAGTCTAATACATAGATGCAACAACCATACAGAACAAAGATGCAACATTCTACAAAAACCTCTAAATATAGAAGTTAAAGAACATTCTCTGTGAATCTTAAAAATGAGGAAATAAACCAGAAAAAGCGAGTTAGGATGCCATAAATCGGAACATATAAGAAGAAGAACGCAAGTGTAGTAAACAGACAAGTGACAATCCTAGGATCATTCAGGGTACGCGTTGTAGATTACATAAGCATGGGACAAACGAGTACAACCACAGGAATTACAAGGTGATCCTACAAGGTCATAGCAGTGACATATGTCACTTTCCATAACTCCATGTCACATGAAAGATCTCTGTAAGAAACAACAAACAAGAACAAACCATTTAGTCTAGTTCGTATCATCCAAATAAATAGGAATTTTAGAACATTCAATTATATATCCATACCATGTGTAAACACACCCCAACAAAATAGCATGGTCGAAAGGTTGTTATGCCATCAGGGAAAGGCCACCATGTACCTAAGCATGCTTGATAAATGGCATGCCCTCGTGTGTCCTTGATTTCCAAACACCACATCAAACACTCCTATCCACACCTTAAATCTATATCCAATGTTTTTCCTCAAAGTGTTTGGTTGTACATCCTTCATCCACAATAATCAGCCACGTTCATTTAAATGTATATCCCTCGGGTACTCACCTAAGCAACAAGGGTATATGTGCTACTCTCCTTCCACAAACAAGGTGTACAACCCCACTATGGACTTTATCTTCTTCGAAGATCAACCATTTTATACCAAAACCAATATTCCGCGAAAGTGTAGAAGAATAATGATTTTTGGCATTATTGACACCTCATCAGCCCAATTCCTCTAATCAGCCAATCAAAACACCAAATTAGGTCCCTGCTTCAAAACAACCCTCCATAGCCACAAATCAGCCCTCACCCTCCTCAAACCTAATCTTTATGAAATAAGAGAATAAGGAATTCCACAATGTCTACACAGGAGACTTTAACCTCCTCCATGATTACTAAACATTTTTCCTATAACTCAATGGTAACACCAAGGACCTAAACTTGCATTCGATTTTATCGTGCATAGATGATCATACAATCACATCAGTATGTCTTATGAAAGAGAAGTAAAAGGCATGGTCCATATTCTGAAATTTCCTTTCCAAGATCCAAAATCAGTTTATGCTGAACTTCATTTTTTTTATGGAGTACAAAGAAAAAGATATCATATTGGTTCTTAAAAATCATATTCTAGAATATGCCATTGTTCAACAAAGTTTTTGTAGCGCTAGTCCTCAAGTCTCAACAGAACACAATGCCTAAATGAATAACAGAATCCCTCTTGATACATAAAAGTCCATTATGTACATTACTAATATCCAAAAGCTGCCTAGAGCCTTTCAATTTGTTTAGTGCAGCTCTTGCAACGCAAGAATTACGGAGATGGGAGATTAGCTATCGGCATATTTTATCATAAGCATAAACATAAGTGAGGAGACCTGATTCAAATTTTTAAAATAAAAACTTTTTAGGTTTAAAACTCAATAAACTAAGCTAGGTTCTCTCTAAAGCTTATGCCCAAAATCAAATCGACGAAGTGCTCTACTTATTTTTCATGTTCCCTCCCGTCAAAGAAACAAACTCGATGCAACGTCAAAAATTAAGTCTTCTCCTAGGTTACTCTCCTCAACAAAAAGGCCACAAATGCTACTCTCCATAACTTACAAAACCTAGGAGGCTAAGCACACAAAGATTGATTGTCACATACGATCATTTAAGAGGCACGGCATCCAAGTAGACAAGGCATACTCCTAAATTATTCCTAAGCATTACATTTGATATGCATCCATCCAAGCTAAGAATGATATATTCCCAGTTTGAGAGAAAATCTAGAATTTTCTATATGTTCATACATTGCAGGGTCAATATGGAACATTATGAGGTAGCTTTGTAAGTAATGACGTTTACTCTTTTCTAGGAGTTAGATTTTATCTTATACCATAATATTTTCCATTCATCCTTCGTATCAGCCAATTGCCAAGAAACTGAACCATATATAGCTTCCTCCTTCAATATGTATATCGTTACGTGTTCCTATAGTGAAGAATAATAAAAAGAAACAAATCTTCCACGTTTTCAGTCTTCCTCGTTAGAGGAATAAAGCATCTTGTCCATATTTTGAAACTTGTCACGGGACTCTATGTATTAGTCCATCACCCTGTTGAACTTCATAGTTGTGTGCTATTCAATAATACACATTCTTGAGAACCATTCTTTAGGTAAGTTACTGATATCTAAGGGATGCAATCCATGGTCTTGAAGTGCATTTCAGAAAGTTAAATAAATAATTAGAATACACAAGTCAAGAGAATATCCGCATTCTCTCTCGAGCAACAAGAGTTGAAAACTTTTATTCATAAATCCCTCTATAATGTGAAGAAGATACAGTAATAAATAATATGAGAGTACTTACTGTGAATTCCGCATTCGAGGAATATATTCATATAAAGAAGTAAGAGCTCCTCCATGTGCTATACAAGCTCTCCTTAAGTGAATGGGTAGATCTCCAATATCTTTCATAGAAGCTAAGTTCCCAATAAAATGGGAAAGGACATCACCAAAATGTTGTGAAGCCTTCATGACATATGTTAGCATGTTAGACACCATAATACAAGTACGATGATAGCTATCTTTTCTGAGAAAATAAACTTCAAGGAGATAAGAGCAAAAATGCAATTGAGTGGCGAGACTAATAAGGTATTGAGTTCACAGCACCTCTTTAGCAAATTCAGTTGGCAGAATGTCAATAGCTAAACATATTACACCATCACCCTCAGTGTCTTCATGATAAGAGTCACGAGATGGGTTATATCTAACAGCCAAAAATGCAAACTATTATCAGGACCAACAAAATGAAGTACATATTTGCGCTCCATGATAACAAGATATGTTTAAGCAACATACTTATTGAACAAAAAGAAGAGAGCATGAGATGCAAAAACAAAGTATCAACAATGTACCTCTTTACATTTGCTTACTTATGTTAGAACAAGAAAGCAAATAAAAAGAATTTTTTCAAATGTCATGAAAAATTACATTTATTACATAATGTTTTATGTTATTAACCATTATTATGAGCTAATGGTGTTGATTTAGTAAATTTAAATATCTAATAAAAATTCAAGTAACTTGATCATATAAAAAATTGCCAGGTTCTTCAAATGTAATGTAAAATGTACAGGGTTGCTTGTTAATATCATTACAAGTACTACAACAAAATCACAACCACCAAAAATAGCATATCATAAATATTGGCATATACAATTATTTGAGTTCTGATTCAAAATGAAAGCAACCGCATTTTATTTTCAACGGTCCACAATAGTTATAGAAAGCAAATGATCAAGCATGAGCAACCAATTTAAATATCAAATTATCTGAGGTTGAAATTATTCAATGTGTATAACCATAAGAAAAAGGAGAGGTGTATGCCACCCTTGATCTTCTCCAAATCAAAAAACAATCCTATTACTATGAAATAGATGTAAAAGATGATGTATCCAAGAAGTATTTTTGCCTCTAAACATAATTGACTGGTTGACATTCATCATTGATTATGTACAGCGAACTTCAGAATAAAGATAAAAAGTTGTCTATGAAATTATTAACAACTTAACTTAATGTGCGAGCAACAAACTGTGACTAACACATCAATTGGAAGAACCTCGTAAAAATTGTTGAAATTGGAGTTTATAGACAATCTAAATTGATACAAGAGATCGATAGAAAATTTTAAAATAGTTAAATCAATATCCTCATGCTCTTTCCTCATTAACACAAGATTAAAAGAATATATAAATGCCATTTTTATACTTAGTTGAGAAACTAACATCAAAAGTTTAGATAATTAATGTTTAAAACACATTGTTTGTTATAAAAGATAAAAAAAACAATGAATAAAAGTTCCTTACCAAGACTTGAATATGGGACAACTATGCTAATAGTTATTGGTTCATTGTCTTAAATAAGCACAACACTTCTATATTTCCCAATAAATTTATAAAAGTTTGTCGAGATCGTGGTTTCACATGAAACATGGCACCGGCCCACGAATCATGTAGAGTATACAGATTTCTAGGGAAGCATTTCTATAAATCAACGAACTCGTAAATAAATAGTTTTCCCTATAGGTCAGGGCCAAGACAACTAAACTCACACAAGACATACCAATAATAATATTCACAAGATCCCGTGACAAACACATGAGCAAACAACCTAAAGCAGGAGGATGGCCTAATAACTTCTAGTTCAACTTCACACCATGGTGGAAGTTATTGGTAGCCTACAACTTTGATGTTATAAACAGCTCAAAAATCTATTTTTCTATTCATGTGGGACAAGTTGTTACAAACTCCCTTACTTAAATTTCTGATGTCGGTCTTCCTAGAATCCTCATTGTAATTGGCAAAGTGGGATTTGCCTAAGATGGTAGTACTCTATATATAGATAATTTAGTTTTTAGTATTAATCTGGCCCATTGACCATGGTAGTACTCTATATATAGATAATTTATGAGAATGCCTTTCAACAAGCTTGAGTTGTTATTTATTACTAAAGGGAGAACCATGTATAGATAGAATACATGAAGTGGGATCATGACAAAGAACAAATCATAACCATTCATACACCAAAAAGTAATTAATAGTGTGGAGTTCCACAATAGAAATAGATCTTACCTGAAGATAGGCGAGTCAATTAATGTGGTTCTGTTCACAAATTCTATAGATCCTCCTACATCACAAGTTATATCACAAATTCCAACAAGTGGACAACCTTTACATAGTAGATCCTGTAGCTGCTTGGAACTCAATAAGCGAGGATATCTTCTCTCCCAGTACATGCAGTTAACTGCTTAAAGTAGATAACACCATTTAAGTATGTGATGCAAACATGATAATACTAAACAACTCAGTGATCTGAAGGACAAACTAGGAATGAAAACGTTGCAGGTGCGCAAACAAATTAGAGAGATGTGACGTAATTTTGGTGAAATATATATAACAAGTGAATCAATCAATTGACAAGGATAAAACCATTTGAAAAGACTAACTGGGCCGCTTAAAATGAGCTAACATATATCTATGTCTTTAGAAGGTCCTTGCTTTCATAAGAGGCATCCTACTCTAGAGCACATAAACCTAAAGCATGTGCACCATTAGAGGCTTGCAGTTAGTCTTTTAAGCCATCACAAAAAGCCAGATGTGTCCTTATCACTTGATATAATCCTCCAGATCCTTCAGTTAACGCTTTATTTTCTTATCTTGCATGTCCAATTAAATTACCCTTTCTTCTCAGAATGGTCAAGGAAAGTAAAGCCATAAGCACCTAATCAAATAAATTGACATGAACACAAAGAAAGCTATATTATTGGAATTGAAAAAAGCATCCTTAAGATCAAGATAACAAATTGCCTCCAAAGTAGAATGTCAATGAAAGTAACCATTACTTAGTATTTCATTTTCATGTGAATAGAGACATGCCTCGGCCATTAGGTGCACCTCAGAAATGTAGTCTCAGTTTACTATATTAGTTAATATAGTAGAATGTCAATGAAAGTAACCATTCTGACCACTTAGTATTTCATTTTCATGTGAATGGAGACGTGCCTCGGCCATTAGATGCACCACCGAACTATAGTCTCAGTTAGTCAGTTTACTATATTAGTCAATGTGGTTATCTTATCCTTTTATTTAACAAAAAATAAAACAACTGAGCTGGAAAGACTGTACTACAAATAACTTTTACAAACCTATAACAGATGCATATGGAGCAATCTTCTCGTGAAAAATTGGTCGGTAGCGTTCAGGGTGTGCATAGTAATCAGCCTGGAATGGAACATCTTGTGGTTAATATATATTGCATAAAATATTCATATGGGGCATAAAAAGTGTTGTTATTCTAGCAACAGAGAAAAAGAATACCCCCCCCCCCAAAGTTTTAGAATAATTATAATAACAACAATAATATTAGCCAAATGGTAATGTTTTATACTGAAAATCTTACACTACACGAAAGGATGTTGTTTTGTTTCACTAGAATCCCTATATCATTAGGAAGTCTGAAATGCCAGAACAGGCCCTCACATTAGAAGGCATGTGCACAGACCTTTTTGAGTTTGTTCACAGCACAAGATTGGGTGTAAGGAGTCACTAATGTGCCTCATGTAGATCTGGACCACCAATACAAGTATAACTTCATCACCAAGTGAAAAAATATCCTTACACGTCTAAAAGCACAAAATCAATTTATGCACAGCCCCTTCAAGCTCGCATGTTGATAGTCCTCAACCTTCCCTTTTTGGATGAATAATACAACCCTTTTTGGATGCCATTCAAAAGACTAATTTCTTGTGCATACTCCTTACTAAATGAGCATTTGTGACTTGCAAAAAAACATGTGACCTCTCTAGACAATAATAATATTGTTTTTCCTTCTTGTTGGTGTTCTCCTTGTTTTGCTCCCCTCGTATTTGTATTAAAAAAACTCAACTTTTCTTTTTATGTCATCTAGAAATAAATTTCAAGAATTCTACATTTTGTATCATGAAGATCAAGAATAAAAGCTTCTTAGTGGAAGGATTTTGCTCTTCTCCACACGCTCACACAATGAGGTGACATTCTTCTTTCAAGATGCACAGTTTTACTCCTTATTAATCCATGTTCCAATGCATTCTTATTTATTTCAGTTTTTAGTTTTACGGATAGGTTATCATTTGGAACATGTTTCATAAGATATTCGTTGGGTATGGAAGACTACTTGAGCAGATATTTTGGTCTCAATTAACCCAATTAATTAAGTTAAAATGCAAAATCTATAGTTTACATTAGAAGACAAAAAGAAATCTGCATTGTAGCCTAGAACAAAAACTCCTTAATCCCCTTTTTCCTTGCAAAGCAAAGATGAAGACGAGCTTTAGATATGCATTTTAGCGGTGGCTCTTTTTCACTTTAATGCGTTGTGATGTTAGCATTATGCACATCCCTTCGTAATCGTTGTTTAGGTGAGCAATATTATTACTCATCAATCTATTTCAGTATTTCAACTATCTTGTCAGATGTCTGAAGCATAAAGGGTTGAGATGGATAGTTTAGTAGATTCTTAAGAAGTAATAAAGTTACTCAATAATCCAACAGCAAAGAAATTGAAATGTATTCAAGCAATGGAGCGATATCAATGCAAGGTGAGGAAGAAGAAACTTAAAATCAATGTTACGTACTTTATGAAAAACTTCAAAAGGGTCACTACGTTCAACCATGTCTTCGCAAGTCACAACACAACCATACACTTGGAAATCACGTCTAGATGCATGTTTGGATTCAGGAAGATCCCCAGCCTAGGAAACATGAGTAGATACTACCACAATAAATCAAATGTGATGTGATTACCTCTCCTTCTACAACAGTGTATGTTAAAAAATTTGAAGAAAAAAAGCAACAAAGGGTTGTAACAATTGGTGATAGGAGGTTGTGTTTCTTCCTCATTCCCCGTATCACACATAAACAAATAAGAGAAAAGAGATGATATATAAGTTCAACATTACCGTGTCAAATAGTGCTGGAAGCCTACTTGAATCCACAAACGTATGAGGAAGAAGCTTGAATATTTCTTGTGCACCAAGAGAAACTAACAAGTAAATCCAAAACTAAATTACTGAAAGATACAAAATGATGTGATAAGATTCAAAATAACAAAATACTTTTACATGAAAGTACTTATAAGGTTTGCTAATAACCTACACAAACCAAAAAGTACCACCAGTACCCTCAGGTGCTCTAAAAGTAAAGGGTAGCGGGTCTAAGCTCCCAATAAATATGTGTGTTTTTGTACCTGTACCTGGATCGAGTGGGTACACCTGCAAGTGGACCTGTGAGTTAATTTTTAAAAAAAATTAACTGCCTAGAGAAGAAAGAAAAGTGACATGTAGTTTTCTCTCTCTCTCTCTCATTGATCACTCCTCCATCATTATCAATTCGCGGCTTACCAACCATGACTGTCATTCCAAGTAGACTTGATTTTTTTATGTTTAATTTGGTAGAGCATGTCTGGCTTCTGATTTTTGGGTAATAGCCATGGGTGTGCAGATACAAATACCAGGTGATGAAATGAAGCTAAGTACCCAACAGATATGAGCCATACTCACTGTACCCACAGATGTACCGAACTCAATCCATTGGCAGGTAAATCACCATATTATGAATTTTAATAATTAAACACAGATACATGTGTGGGTGGTTATAGAGCTGTGCATTGGGTGTGTGAGAGAGAGAGATCACTAAATCTATCATTTTTGGAGTATGGATACCATTTCCAGAACCGGTGAAAACAAAAACTAGAGGGCAAATGCTTGAGGGCAATCCCGTAGTAGCTATCTCTTCACCCACAGAAACAACTGCAGCCTTGGCAGCAGCCAGTGATGGATACATATAAGATGAACCTAGTGATAGGAACGGCGTAGAATATCCAAGACTGAGATACCCTGAAAAGGAGTGGATAGATAAGATAAATCATTAAGGTTACTAGTGAGTTACCAATAAAGTCCACGTTACGCAATAAACTAAAAAGGTTACATAACAACCCATTAATTCCAAGCTTATTCATAAATTCAGTTGTCCATTTGGAGAACACATGTAGCACCTTTAGTCAGACTATAAAATAAAGTAGAAAGCCTTCCTGGGACTATAAGAAAACTGTGATACTAACAAAGTTAGATAACAGCTCATTAGTTCCAAGCCTATTCATAAATTCAGTTGTCCATTTGGAGTGTATATCTAGTACCTTTATACAGACTATAAAATAAGGTAGAAGCTTACCTGAGAATATAAGAGAAATTGTGATATCCTCTTCCTTATGCGCATAACCGAAAATACGTTCAGGCAAATCAGTGTGGTTTATTTGCTTCATTTATTCTTCCATCCCAAATTAATCATCACCATTCTTATTTTCAGTGATCCTAAACTAAATGTCTCAATTCCCAAACCAAAAAATACATCGCAAACACAACTACTCTATATGATTTATTGTTAAACGGAGCTTCATGCAACTATACCTAAAGCTTCAAGCACTCAGCCACTATATAAAGGCAAAACTAATAAGTTAACTTTATAGAATTTTTAAGGATGCCCGTAATAAGGGATGAATGGAGTACAATAGTTGATTTCTTGACATGGGTAATTTTTTTTCTAACTATGCTTAGGTTGAACCAGATGTTTAGGTTGAAGACACTGCATGGAGTGGGTCAATAGTCTTAAGAGGGAAAAAAGATGGAATAGGTTATGTTTAGCCGTCAAAGATGAAAACAAAAAAGGACTTTAAATGGGAAAACAAAGCTCTGTTAAGGAAAACACTTAAGAGGATAATTAATCCTGCCTATATGGAAAACTAATCAATAATCTCTTAAAGTGTGAATGCAGCCTTTCACCATCACATCCTCCTCAAATAGCCAAAATACAAAACAAAATGAATAGTAAAAGTCCCAAGCATATATAAACAACCCACAAATGGCAGAAGAAAGATTGAGTTCATGCTGCTTACTTCGTCCCAATCCACTTAAGAAATCAATAAGTCCAGCTCTACCAGCAAACTTGCCAAATGCAAGTAATCTCTTTCCTTCACCTCCAACTATGAGCTCATAATCAAACAAAGATGCTCTTTCAGCCAAGATCTACACATCATACAGAATGTTAATAACATCAGACCAACCAGTTTAAACATTATGGTGTGTTGGAGAAAGAACATGATACTTTATCTAGCAAATGCATGTTCTCTTTCTGTGCCTTGTGAGTATGGGAGAAAAACGCATATGCTCTGTCAGGAAGGATCATCTCCAACTGCAGCAAACATCAACCATTATTTTGTAAAGTGACTAATGTTGTCATGTAAGAAAACAGCCACTGCACCTAATTTAAAAAAACAGCACCTTTGGTTGCTTGATACCCAATATGAGACCACAGTCAGATAAATCCTCAGAAATCTCACAACCAACGTCCTCATAAAGTGCATCATGATGTATTCGCTTTGTCGACGGTTGGACAACAATTCGTGTCACTTCCAGTTCACCTTTGCCACTGTGCAGAAGTCTAGCACAGTGTGCTGGCGTTAAAGGAACCCTTCTTTCCCACTTGTTTGTAGATTCTGAAAGAATCCCAATAACTCCATTGCCAAGCATGATAATTGTTCCAAGTATTCTCTATATCAAATATATTTGGGATCACTTTATTATCAATGTTTTAAACCATACTGAATTTGTATATATTCAATAAAGAAAAAAGAAGAAGCATGTAGCTGTATGTATATATGGAGCATGGGAAGAAGAAGTAACTATGCATTTAAAAGGGTCCAAATGTACTTAATCCTGTAACAGTTAAACCCTGTCAAGGTTTAGGATAGGATAGGAAGTGACAAGGTTATTACTGTTGAATAACACATATAGAGTCTTAATTAACAACAATGGTGGATAATCTGTTTCATGCCGATGAAGATGAAGAGATGATCTTGCAACCAAGAACTAATTAATCCGTTATCAATAATAATAATAATAATAATAACATACAGGATTTTGTATAGTTAACAGAAAATGTAAGAGAATAAACTATAGAGCTATGGATCTAAGAGGTAGAAAATAAAATTAAAAAAATACCTGTTTGTTTTCTTGAAAGAATTAGACACAGGGATATTCTCCAGACTAGAAATGTGCTTGAGAAAAGGCAGTAAAGATCGCATAGTGACGTGTAAGTTTGGTGATGAAAGGGATGGGTACCAAAGGAGTTTGAGATAAAGACGATGACTACGAAACGCAAGCAGACGTGAGAAAAATGACATACTATAAATGTACAACTAACATAATAAATAATAACTCAACGGATAGTTGCCATCTGTTGAACCGATGATTGATTTTGATGATAAAGATGGTTTTGGGATTGCTTTTCTCAAAATTAATTATTAGAATTTAGGGGCAAGTGATAAGGGTTCCAAGACTACCAAAAGTTGGATATCAAACTCAAATTTTATTTTAAATTATATGTGTGTATATATATATATAGAGAGAGAGAGAGAGAGAAAACCATATAAATAATACTATCAACTCTCTTAATTGAGATATTTTCGATGTTTTTATATATTAATATCACATTCTTAATTATCTTATTAACTTAATTATCAAATTTCTTAATTATTTTGTTTCAATTAATTGTTTCACAACTTTGATTTCATATATAAACTTGTTTAATTAACTTTCTTAATTATCGTATTCACTTTTTTGTTTCACCTTCGAGTTTTAAACAAAGAATATTGTTTTACTTATAAACATTAAACAATTTAAATAGGCAATCCCAATTCCCAAACACCCCCATAATCATCTTCCTTTTTTTACCTCTACTCATCGACTGTAAAAGTCCATCTACAATCATGATCTCCTTCTCATTTTTTTCATGTGACTTTGTCTATACCATCACGGAACAAGAACTAGAATCTGACAGCCACCCATCATCCACCATTGATTTGCTTATGTTTTTCATCATTGTATGGACCTGGGGTTTCATATGGATGAAAGTCATGTGTGCAACTCCTATAATTTCATTGTTATTGTTAATTTATCAAATTATTCGGTTATCAAATTAGAAATATTAAGCTCTCAATATGAGTAGTTAACCCCTTTGAGTAACATGGTCTAAAAGAATGTTAGATTCAAAAATTTCGATTCCCGAAAGTTTGTGTGACTTGTCGCATGGTCAAAACTGCATGAAAAGTCGTCTAAGCCTTTAGGTTGCAAAACAATCAGATAAAGGTTGGGAAACATTCAAGAACGACCATAAAACAGTCAAGAAATGATTGTAATGCGACACACGCGATACGTCTCATGGCCGAAACCGTGGAGCTACTATTTGGCACTGTTCCGGGCTCGATCGACCTGGTATGTACCTTAGATCACAGCCAAGGTCGCGAGAAGGGCCTGGAACAGTTTTTAAGCCCGATTTTTAGGGGGTTTCACCCATTTCTTCCCCCACCTTCCACTACTAGAAAATTGAGTATTTTCAACGAAAAATGTCGTTGAAAATTTTCTACGAATTTTAGAGGATTATTGACAGAACATAAATTTTTTACGAATTTTCAACGACTTTCCGTTGAAAATCTCTCAAAAACATATATGCATTTTCAACCAAAAAAATTTCAACGGAATGTCTCGTCAAAAAGTTTTTGGTTGAAAATGCGTTTTGTGAGAGATTTTCAACGGAAGTTCGCTGAAAATTCGTAGAAAATTTATGTTTTGTTAATAATCCCTTTAAAATTCATAGAAAATTTTCAACGACATTTTCCGGTGAAAATTTTTGTTGAAAATACTCAATTTTCTAGTATTGTCCCCCCTTTGGATTTTGGTGTTTTATGGGGAATATTTTGAGCAAATGAAGAGGATAATCTTGGAGATTGAAAATATATGATGAAAGGCTTCAAGATTTTGATGAGGTAAGTGTTTGGGTGTTTTGAGCTCCATTTTAGGTATTTCTAAAGACTATGTTCTTATTTGGTTTAATTTTGGCCACTGAAAGTAACATTGAGAAGTTATTGAAAGGATTTACTTGTGGATTCATGTCTAAATAATTAGTTAATCTCGGAGAGATATTTATATTAATTCACATTTTGAAAGTTGGAGATGGGATTGGAAACTAGGTTTAACCTAACCTAGCAAAATGAGTTCAAACTGCTTCGTGAAAGTTATGTAGATGCCAAAAATGTCCATTTTGGAGTCTTAAGATGTTTCCTTGATATTTATCAAATGTGTTTATTATCTGATGAAATTTACATCTTTGGTACATTTTGATTTTATAAATATCATGAAATGCCTATATTTGGGACTTTTGGATATTTTGATAAATAAATCATGAGTGTGTTTATTTGATGATTTAAGGTATAAATGAAGATTATTTGACGTTAACTCATTCTGGTATATTTACTTTTATAAACTGTTTGGAAAATATACCGGGTTGTGTTATGAGGCATTTTGGAAATATAAAAAACATGGTTTTATTTGGAAAAATGATTTGTTTGAACCAATGATTGTTTTTTAGTTAAGCATACTTTTGAAACATGTTTTTACATAAACATTAGTCAAGTGTGTTTTTATTGCTTATGCTAACATTTATTTGAGTAGTCAAATAAGTGTGGAGTTATTGGCTTTATTTTGTCCCATTTGAGTTTTGGGGACATCTGTTTGGTTTATATTGCTCAATATTGAGTTTGAGCATGATTTGTATTTATTGCATCTTTATTTGGGACCGCGTGTTTTGTGTGTGTTGGTCGTTGATTGAAGTAATGTAATTTAGACTTTAGTGTAATGGGTCCATAGGTACGTGAGTCAGTCGTTTCATTAAGTGAGAAATATTGATGTCCTCACTTTGAGACCGGTGCTTGAGTAAGCTATGTAGTCGTCTCGGTATTGCGGATTGGAACTCTTATGAATTGGACTCCGAGATCGTAGGTATTGCGGAATGGAACTTTGAATTGGGTTTGAATCGGGACCTTTGGTATTACGAAGAAGATTCATATTGTGTCGGACTGCGGGAACATTGGTATTCTTTGAGGTGATCTCTTGTTGAGCCGAGTTTGGGACCACGAGTATTACGGTGATGAACTCGTGAAGGGTCGAGCAATAGGACCCTTGTTTTGAGGCTTTGACTTAGTAAAGTTGACACTAAGACATCGGGGGTATTTTGGGGATGAACTCGTGTGAATTCGGGGCCCGAACCATTGGCATGTAGGTGTAGCTCTATGGTGTGTAAGTAGACACTAAGCTCGGGTATTGCGGAGATGAACTTGTGTGGGGTTGGGCTCCGGGACCTTAAGTATTGTGGTGGAACTTGAGCGAAGTTAGACAATGAGACCATGAACTTAAGGTACTACTTGATAACGTTGATGAATGACTGTTTTGTGTTTTGCCACGATCGATGGAAATGTGTCTCCCCATCATCGAAAGATGTTGTTTTGAATATAAAGTTTATCTATATTTTCAGTGTCGTTTTAGGGTATGGAGTGTTATCTATAATTTGTGGTTTTGGATATTGAACCTTATTCACGTATTGGTGTTTTAGATAATAGAGTTTTATCCATATTTCAATATTTAAATATTAAACTTTATTCATGTATTGATCTTAGGTTTTATGTAAAAATGGGTGTTCTGTTCATCAAATTTTATCATTAAAATGGTGAGTTTTGGGAAAATTGTTGTTTACATTAAATAATTTTCCTTTGGGGAATTGTGATTTAAATAACATGCTTTTAGTTTTATTGGTTTATGTTTCGTACGAAAACTATTTGAACTCACTAGACGTCAATGATAAATCTTTTATTACCATTACAAGTAATCAATTATTGACCTCTATAAAGGGATTTATTATGTAATTGATGTGTTATAACTTTTTTTAAATTAATTGCTCATTTACAGATTTTGGGGTTGTTACACAATGTTTCCAAAGCTTCGCGCCTTCTCTTGCATCTACTTTAACTTTGCATCAAAGTTTCGACTCTAACCTTTATTTGGTCTACATTTGCTTCGACTTTACATTGAAGCTTTAATTGTAACATTCAATTTGATATGCATATACTTTGATTGTAATTTGAGCTTTGTTCACTTTAACATTGATTTGTTCTAGATTTAAAAAGGGATCGGTGGTGGGTGGTAGGTGGTGATTGTTTGGGCAAAAATCTTCACCCTTCGACCATTGATTAAAATGTTCGACCAATGACTTTCCACGACTCCCAAACATCGGCCAAGACTTAGGAGAACAATGGTCGAACGTAACTCTCGACAGTAGGGTAAAACACACGACCAAAGGTATTTTACGACCTGCGGATATTGGCCGAAGCATCATGAGACAACAGTCGAACGAAACTTACAGGCGAAATCTCCGACTTACGATGAACCCTCGAAACGCCTTAAGCCCGACCTTTAACGGCCGGATCATTACTGCCTAAACCGTTATCCATTTTTTGTAGGACCGTTGAACGGTTACAAACAACGTCATCAAGAGCATTTATGGAAGAAATCAATGTCGACCAATCGTTACAGATCATTACGAATATAAAAGCAACACTCGAGCTATCAAACAAACCCCAGAGTCAATCACATGACATTCTTGAATCAAAGAACACGCTACAGCTTTCTAGATTTCATACGCTAGTTTAACTTTACATACGCTTTTCACTTGTAATCGTACGATCATAGCTTTAAAGGACGACGCCCCTGCTTGGCGTCACTTTTCCATAGTGCATCGACGATACTAACCTATCGTCCGCGGGTTTTCCCTCGATCGAGTTTTTCCGCGTCACCAAATCTCTTATCTTTGTCTATTTTTCTTCGTTTTATTTACGTTTGTCGAGAGAATCCTCCCTTTAATCGATCGTGTCCACAAACACCTCAAGTTGACTTTTGATAAGTTAATTTTTTGCATCAACAATGATGAAGGTTATTGAAGGGAAGGTAGAGGTGGACAATAAGATTAAGAAAAAGACAAAGGGTGGATTAACCCGAGAGAGAGGGGGGGGGATTAGAAGTAAGGGACTAGTATGGACAGAAAATTCAAAAGCTAATGACTGTTGGTAAAGTTTCAATAAACCACAGGGACGGTTTATGTAATTTACTCAAAACAATAATGTTAAGAGAATATACAGCCGCCTCCTGTCCTCCCAACCTCTGTCTACTGTCCATTCACTCCGACGTCGCTCAAGGTAACTGGGTCTAGCACATTACAGGTATCTTGAAGGTTTCAGTAAAGAGAAAACCATCTTCACATTACAGGTTTTCTTGAATTGAAATCATAGCCACAGCGGTTGATTCCTTCTTACAGTAAGAAAGAATGGCGCTCTCGACTCCAATTTCATCATCATATTTTCCTAGATTAGAGACCAAGCCTAAGATATGCTTATCAAATGCATCTTCTCTTCTTCACCACACTTTGACTTACAAGTAAGCATTTCACTTATCACTTTATTATTTGAACATGCTCAAGTTATCTCATTCTTGGTAGCTGTTTCTCATTTAGAATTATACATCCCTTAAAAATACTGCATATAGTAAGGTACGGACAGAGTGGCAGGTAAAAGATGAAGCTACTGCCTCAAACACCGGCATCCTCTTTTAAACATAACCATTTTTTCTGTTACCTCACATCGGCATTGTTTTATCTTGTATTGACAACTTAAAAAGGCCTGTGGTCAATTGGCTGAAATGATACTCCTAACAAAACTGGTGGTTGAAGAATAATAGATCAACTGGTGCAACAAATTAGGAAATATTAGCTTTAATTGATTCCATACAACATTTTGCTTATCCAAAGATGCAGATTGTCAAGGATAATGTGGATGCCATTAGTATGTTACAATATGTCTCTGTGAAATAGCTATAGCCTATAGCTTCAAGCCTTCACTATCCATGTTTTCGCTCCTCTGTACTAAAACAAGGTGATAACTGATTCAAGTGTGCAAGCTTGAGAAAATATTTCAAGTTAAACACCCAATACTATGAAGCTGTAGTACTCATCATTACTGATCAAGCTTCCTTCTTTTTAGTGTCTATCAATCTATATACACTTTATTTTCACTTCCTCTTAAACTCCTATTTAGTTGTTAAAGTTCTAAAGTTTATGCATGTAACATACATCTCAGAGCATGCTTTCCTTCTCATTTGGAAAGAAGAGAGTCAGACAAGTTCAAAGTTTCTGCTTTAGTTACAACAGGTCTAATTTTAATTCTTTTCTCATTTATCACAATCTATATGTATGTTATTATTGTACCTTATGGTTTGAGTCTCCTTTTTCTCCCCTATCTTTTTGTCAGATGTTTCAATACATGAAGCCCCTGTGAAGTCTTCAATTGCCAAAGGTGATACTTGGTCAATCCATAAATTTGGTGGCACCTGTGTAGGAACTGCCGAAAGGATCCAAAATGTTGCCGACATTGTTATGGAAGACGGTTCCGAAAGAAAGATGGTTGTTGTCTCTGCAATGGCTAAAGTTACAAATATGATGTATGATCTTATTGACAGAGCACAATCACGAGATGATTCATATGAATTGGCACTTGATGCAGTATTTGAAAAGCATAAGTTGACTGCAATTGATCTACTTGATGGGGATGAACTTGCGAATTTCTTGTCTACTCTGAGTCTTGACATCAATAACCTTAAAGCAATGTTGCGTGCAATATATATAGGTTTTTATCTCCTCTCTTGCTCTTTTTCTACCATCTATATTTTTAATATTTTTCAATACAAGAGTCATCAGAAGGGAATGACTTCTGTGTGTTCTCTTATTTTTTCTTTTGCTGGTTTACAATGTCAAGGGAAATCACCAAACTTTGTAGGAGAACTTACCTGCATAAAATGTCTGATTTCTTCAGGTTATATGTTTGTTTCCTTTAATAACAAATCTCACATTGTCTAGGGTGACGACTGAAACTTAGCCTTGGCCGTGTTAGAATCTTGACTTGATAGTCTTCTCTTAAGTCTTAGTCATAGTTTGTTGCAGACTTTTTTTATGGTAGTGATAATGGATGACAAGTCGCAATTGTTTTCCTTGTTGATAATGCACACTTCTTTTTATAGCTGTTTGACTATTAGGGTGGATCTTAGTTTTGTTGCTTAGCAGTAGTTCCTGTGTTGCAAAAGTATTGAATAATGTCTTTTTATGTTCTTCAGCCGGACATGCTACAGAATCTTTTTCAGATTTTGTTGTTGGATATGGAGAGTTATGGTCTGCTCAGATATTGTCATCTGTCCTAAGAAAGGTGCTCTTGTTGTGATTACTTTTAATGTTGAATATACTTTGAATTACCAGGTTCCTTGTAGTTTCTTAAATTTCTTTTCCTGCCAGGGAGGAATAGATTGTAACTGGATGGACACAAGAGAGATCCTCATTGTCACACCTGCTGGTTCTAATCAAGTTGATCCCGATTATGCGGAGTCAGAGAAAAGACTCAAGAATTGGCTCCTGCAAAATCCTTCAAAGGCAATTGTTGCTACTGGTTTTATAGCTAGCACCCCTCAAAATATACCTACAACTTTAAAGAGAGATGGAAGCGACTTCTCTGCTGCTATCATGGGCGCTCTATTTAGGGCGCAGCAAGTGACAATTTGGACAGATGTTGATGGTGTGTATAGTGCAGATCCTAGAAAAGGTTAGTTTCAACATATAGGACTGATCACATAAATTGTTCATGTTGCTTCACGGGTATGATTGCTCAAAGTTGTATACCATAGATGTCTTGCACACTTCATTTACTTCAGCACCATTCACTATTTTCCAGTATGTAGAGGGCCAGTCCTTATTTCCTTTCAGAATATTTAAAGCTGTTTAGACGTGTATAATTTTTTTTCCCAAGGATGATTCTAATGGCATCACTAGTTATTCTGAAGAAGAATATATTTTGCAGTTAGTGAGGCTGTCATACTGAATGCTTTGTCTTACCAAGAGGCATGGGAAATGGTAAGCTTGTTCATCTCTTTCTGGTTACCATACAGCCTTCTCAATTATGTTTGTAACCGATCTTAGGCGCGTGATGCAGTCATATTTTGGTGCAAATGTTTTACATCCTCGAACCATCATTCCAGTCATGCGGTATGACATTCCCATTGTCATAAGAAATGTTTTCAACCTCTCTGCACCTGGAACAAAGATTTGTAGGTTGCCTGTCATTGAAAAAGAAGAGAAACAGAAATTGGAAACTTATGTAAAAGGCTTTGCAACCATAGACAACGTGGCCCTTGTAAATGTTGAGGGGTGAGCTTGTGCTGCATTTCTTGCCATTTTTAGACCATTTTATCCATTTTCTTCACATTTTTGTTCAACTTACATCTATCTATTGCTTTCTCAGAACTGGAATGGCTGGTGTTCCGGGTACAGCAAGTGCCATTTTTGGTGTTGTAAAAGATGTTGGAGCTAATGTCGTCATGATTTCTCAGGTATCTCCCCCAGCGTCCTATAAAGTATATATAAAGAATTGATTTATGATGTTACTGTGGTTATATTTCAGGCTAGCAGTGAACATTCTGTGTGCTTTGCTGTACCTGATAAGGAAGTGAAAGCGGTTGCAAAGGCGTTAGAAACTAGATTTGGTCAAGCTTTGGGTGCTGGACGTCTTTCTCAGGTGTTAAGCTTTGAGTTGAATGAAATATTGCTCTTTGGTTTCATGTGTTGAAATGTTCATGGTGACCTTCTACAAAAAGTTCTATATGATCTGTCAAGTACAATTGCATCATTTGGTCACTCTTTTCTTACTTGGGATGTTATACTTTTATGACTGGGTCAATGGGCAGCTAAATTCTACAATTTGATAGTTCTGGAACATGAAGAACAGATAAACAGATTCATATAATTTGGTGGTACATTGATGTAGTTCTATTGCTTGGATATCTTTTCTTTAAGAAGAACACCGTCCTTGAGGAACTGTAAATTTTAAAGCTGTTGGTTTAGCTCTCGACTTTGTATTTTGCCAGCTTTTGGTTGATGCATATTTTTGTAAGTTGTGTGTTTGAAAATATAGATGTTATATACACATCAGCACATGGAGAGGAACTTCAGTGCCAAGCCTCTTTAGAGATCTTGGGTGGTAAGACCACTTTTTGAGTATGAGTTCTAGGTGACTTAGATCCTATGCTGCTGCTGTGTAAAGAACTTTAGGTCCATAGAGGTGCATATAATGTAAGACTTTCATTTCACTTGATACTTCTGCTTTGCTCTTTTTTTGTTTTGTGCGGTTTACATGCGTAGAACTGTAAGCTGGATGTGTATCCATCATATTACGGCATATATTCTGGAATTAAAGATTAAGGGTTTATATTGCTCTCTTAAAAATCTTGGCACTGCTTTTCTACTTGTACGTTGGAAGCACATGGACTAATCCATTTAGTTTTGTGTCCTTCCAGGTTGCAGTGATTCCAAACTGTAGCATTCTTGCAGCAGTTGGTCAGAATATGGCGAGTACTCCAGGTGTTAGTGCAACACTATTTAATGCTCTTGCAACGGTCAGTTCTGTACACCTTTGTTTGTCATATGGTCTGCCTGCATGCCTCTTATTTTATCTTCCTACATTTGCTTTCCTTGACTCTAGTATGTGATGCATATATCTGAAAAATGACGAATGGACAGCTGCCCATTTTTCTGTTATAACTAATGTATTGATTTCTTAATGGCATATAATGTAAGACTTTCATTTCACTTGATACTCCTGCTTTGCTCTTTTTTTGTTTTGTGCGGTTTACATGCGTAGAACTGTAAGATGGATGTGTATCCATCATATTACGGCATATATTCTGGAATTAAAGATTAAGGGCAACCGACACCAACATGCATATGTCGTGAAGTTAAACTGTGGATAAAATATAGTTCTATCTTTCCTCACTGCTACATCTACTGCTTTCTGTATGGACTTTGTAACAACTTATCTTTTTGGTCATTAATAATGATTTTTGCAATGCAGGCTAATATTAACGTCCGAGCTATAGCACAGGGCTGCTCTGAGTACAACATCACTGTAGTTGTGAAAAGGGAAGATTGTATAAGAGCTCTAAGAGCAGTCCATTCAAGATTCTATCTTTCGAAAACATCAATAGCAGTGGGTATCATTGGTCCTGGGCTGATTGGTGCCACTTTACTTAATCAGCTTAGGGATCAGGTATATTTTACATTTCATATCATACTGTGCTCTTTGTAGTTGGGAGTGTTTTGTTATTGTTATCTACTACCTGTTAATGCCTGGTTCAATTGTAGATTCCATGGTCAGGTATTTCTTCCATTCTATGGAAGTTGCGATGTTTGTTATTTGGCACAACTTTGGGAGCTAGCCGGTCTATTATTTTGTCCTTTTTGCACTTAAAAAGTTTCAAATAACATTTTTATGAGGATTTCTTGAGAAAGGCGTATGCTAGATGGATTGAGAAGCTTGTAAAGTTGCTTGCCAAAAGCTAAAATTGAATTTTTGATGGGATAAATGGAGTAACAGATTGTTGGTTAGAGTTGAAGAGCCTGTCACTCTGTGCATGTTAGTCTATTGTTAGGTTTTTATGCATTTCTATATTCTTCTTAGAAGCCCACAATTTGTTAGCCTATAACTGATTGAAAACTCATCTGAGATTTTGTCACATGCAACCTCTGACCAGCCTACAACTGATTGAAAACTCGTCTAAGATTTTGTGGTTGGCTATCTTGTTTGGTACAGGTAACTATGACTCATGCGTAACTTTTTGAAGTTGTTTGCTGTGCTTAGCTTGCTTCCTTCCGAACAAGATTAATTTGTTTCTGAATACATCAAGATATTTCTGTTGCAGGCAGCAGTCCTTAAGGAAAAGTCTAAAACTGATTTGCGTGTCATGGGTATCCTTGGATCAAGGAAAATGCTTCTGAGCGACATGTAAGTTTTCTGTGTTAGTATGTCATTATACCTTATTTCTTGATCAATATGCATAAAATATCCTTTCAAGTAGCATCTTGTCCTGGAAGTCATCCATTTCCTTACCTTGGAAGTGTGTCGCATTATATTAAATGTGAAAAAAGTAGAGGGAAAAACAAGATTTTCTTGAACATTCTATTCAGCTTATATAAGGATGCAGTACCTGAAAAGTTTTTTATTCTTTCTATTACTGTTATTGGTCTCTTTCATGGGCAATCATGTGCCATATTGCAAGCAAGTTGTTAATCTGAAAGTGAGCCATGTCGCACGGTGCATGGTGCAACATATGCCACTTTTTCAACCCCAAAGCATCGTAACTATAAGATAAGTAAAAGGCATAAGTAAACCACATTCAATCAAGAAGCATTTTTGTAATAACAAAATAGCATCGGATAAGTTGCTTCCTCAAAAACAATCCTGACTTTGTTAGGAAAAATTTGACTTGTTTCATAGCCACTTCCGGTTTAGTTCTTACAGGAGATTAAATCATAAAGATTATATTAGAAATATGTTTTTCTAATTTTTTCTAGAGTTATTATATTATTTTGTTGTATACTAGAAAAACTATTGTAAATGAATAATGTATACTTGATTTAAGTCGATTCTGAACGAATACAAAATGTAATACTACCAGAAATGAATGGACCCGATCCTTTCTCCTGTTCCTGAAACGAATGAGTGTCTTGTGATAATTTAGGAAGTAAAGACTTCGTTTACTTCCTGCAAATTGCTTATGTAAGAACTAGCCTCCTCGTATTACATATTCTACAAAGTAACCAGATCTGGTGGCGCGATGTTCTACGTGAATCCACGTTGGAAGGACATCATACCAAAGTCGTACAATTAGGACCTCGATGTTCATCTTGTCTTCAACAGGCGCGTACGGTGGTGATATGCTCCTCTGTCTTCCGCTTGTCACGAAAGATTATGCCTTGAAGAATGAACGACTGAAAGATCAAACTCCAGTGCGCTCCTGGAAACAAGAGCTAAGAAGGGGGCCAACAAGCCCCTTTGAAGCTAATGCCTTAGAAGCTACAGGACATAGAAGCAGGCCAACAAGTTGATTGAATCTTTTCCATTCTTTATATATTACAGAAGAATGGAAAAGCAGGAGGAAATTGAGATGAATAAGTGTTCTTGGCGAAAGGTCAACAAGAACTGTTGAAGTATTGAGTATAAAACCTTTAATTTAGTTGGTTCTTTGTAATATGATAGTATTTCCCTAGAAGTCGCACAAATTTGAAGAGAATAACGGATCTCACAGAGTTCTTAAGCAAACCCGAATCAATTCTTTTTTGTTAGAAGGCAGAAATTTTATGTGGTGCTCCATAGCACACTTGCGTGTCTTTTTGCCTATAGACATGGATTGGGTGCTAGAAAATTGGCATATGTGCCATGGTGTCTGCCTTAACTAGTGTATTTATACTACTTTGAAATAGTTGCAATGCTGATGAAAAATGATTCGATGCGACCTGATGCAGGGTGAGAAATCGAAAGAGAATTTGGGGATTAGTGTACAGCGTACTTGGGTTGCCTGCTTATATAGTTATTTTGTTTATCACTTGTTGCAAGGATGTTAAAGGTTTTTTTTCCTGATAATAGGATGTTTTTATCATGTTCAGTTTTAGCTATTTGGCAGTTGCTCTATAAGTTCTGGATTTTATGCTTGATTGATTTCTTATACAAACACCAAGATGCATGTAGCACGTTGGATTGGGTATTTTTTTTTCTTATGTGATAATTTGTGTAAAATTTCTAAGTTGTCCATGCTGTTGGTCATCAATTTTTGTGTTTTGAAAGATCAAGGTGCCTTTCTAGTTTCTATCAGTATGCACTATTTTCTAGTTCCGTTTCCTCATACTCTGAGGGTTAGTTTCAAGATTATGTCTTATGTTCAATAAGCATCAATTTCCTCTGATAATATTTCTTCTTGCTGTAGGGGTATTGACCTTTCTAAATGGAAAGAACTCCAGAAAGAGAAAGGAGAAAAAGCTGACCTGGAAAAGTTTGTTCAACATGTGCATGGGAATCATTTTATTCCTAATACAGTATTAATAGACTGTACGGCAAGTACTGAGGTTGCAGACCACTACCATGACTGGTTGCGCAAAGGAATTCATGTCATCACCCCAAATAAGAAGGCAAATTCTGGACCACTTGATAAGGTAACACGTTTACACCTGGATGTTATCTGTAATGGATTTTCATTCAACTGTGCAACTCTCTTTAGACGCAAATATTCCTATTTTCTGGTTATTGATGGGAGTCCTATACTTGATGCAGTATATGAAGTTGCGAACTCTTCAAAGGCAATCATTCACTCATTATTTCTATGAAGCTACTGTTGGAGCTGGTCTCCCAATCATGCACACTTTACGAGATCTCCTTCAAACTGGGGATAAAATCATACGCATTGAAGGAATTTTCAGGTCCATCAAGCAAACCTTTTATTTATTTGTTGAAAGATGAATGCAGAACTAATAAGAAACTAGTGTAAATGTATGGGAGCCACCAATATTACTGCCATACCCACCATTTGTGTTCCTTTTTCTGAATAGAGTGATTACGAGGAGAGATAATGTTCATCAACGATTCTGTAAAAAATAGATTCACTGAATTTTCCTGTGGTCCTGGAGTCCATTATAGGTGACCATTTTGCGCACCCAACAATTGTGGGTATTTGTGTATAGGTATTATGATTGCTGGTTGCTAATATATCCTCGGTAATGTTTTAAGTAAAATAAAAAAACTAGAATTAAATTGCTCAAAATATGATATTATTATTTGAATCATCCTCTAATCTGATTGTGTTTGTTTTCTAATGTGGTTTGTTACTACTTACTTGCCATGTTTCAAGCTATGCTCTGTTTTTTTGAGCAAATCCATTTCAATTTTGTTGCTTTTCTTTCAACCTCACAAGTATAGTGGATAGTGGTCTTGTTTCATAAATGAAAGATTGGTTATTTTTCTTAATTTCACGAGTAGACCTGCACGTGAATGGGTAACTAAAATTGTGGGTACTTCTGTATTGCACCCGTTACGCAAGCCAAGGCCTGGGTTATTTTGTCATTGGGGATTACTTCTTGTGTAGTTGTGTACCCAAAGATGTACCTGCCCATCTAATAAAAAGTGATTGCTCTGAGTTTGATGGTTCCAGATTTCCAATATATTTACTTATGAAATTATCATCTTGAGTTGTACTTGTGATTAAATCTGAGGTTATTCTCCTTTCAGTAGTAGAAATTCCAAAGTTGTTGAAATGGACGAATTTGTTGACATAACATTACATGTATCTTTGCAGTGGGACATTGAGTTATATATTCAACAATTTTGTTGACACACGAGCCTTCAGTGAAGTAGTGAAAGAGGCAAGAGCAGCAGGTTACACTGAACCAGACCCCCGGGATGATCTTGCTGGAACAGATGTGGCCAGAAAGGTATTTCTAAACAGAAATATATAGATTTTTACATATTTACATACTAGTTGAAGTTGTTCAACCCAGAAAAGGAGCTAGATTGTGTAAGGTACATACACCTAACAGCCAGCATCAGTTACATGTTAACACAGATATGTGGGCTAAGCTACAAACTATACTCTAATCCCCAGTGACTCCTACAATTATAACTCCATGACATGATCACCCTATTGAACCTAACTTGAAATTTAATATCCATGGACACCTTTCTACTGATAATTGAAGGTTTTCTATCTAACCTATGCTACATTCAGCTGCTTCTTACCCTTCCCAATTAAGTGCACTTGTCATAGCTTTATCTTTTAGTTATCGTCTTGGCTCTTTCTGTCTTTTGAGATTGTGATAATTGACTGCAGATTTAGCTTTTGGTCGGCAGGGGATCAGTTCGTCAGCCTTTTCTTACCTTAGCTTTTTAAGTGACTAGATCCTAAGTTTGCCTACCTTGACTAGGTTTGAGAATACAATGCTTTTTGTTGTTGTTACCACAGCTAAGTTGAAACTTCATTATTCTAACATTTGTGAAATTTACTTTTAAGTCATTGGGAAGAACAACTAGGCCTTCACTTGTAGCTTTGATGGGTATTCCTTAATTTATGATTATGTTCTTCCTATGCATAACATTCCTTTTTCTCTGCTCTTTCACAACGACATAAATCTGTTTTAGACTTTTCTTTCCTTGGTCAAGCTTCATTATCTGTGTCTCTGTGCCCAATCTCCTCTTTCTTTTCTAATTGAAATGTCTCTTTCATCGACCAAACGGCTGCTGGAGGCTGTTGCACAATTTGCATTCGTAAGATGCATTGTCTTCTTGGCATTATCCACCCTTTTCACCTATCTCATGCTTGAATGTAAATTTGAGATTATTATTGTTGCAAGTCAAAATGTCCCAATATTTGGATATCTAATACTAGTGTTTTACAAGATTTACATACAAGATTGCATCGTTTTCTTTTCCCTGATTTTTTTCTTCTGTCAAATTACCCATCAGCCCCATTGCAAACATCACAAAGTAGCTTGGTTCATTTTGGTCTGCAAGATTACTTTAATTTGAAGTATGTGTTTTGCTGGTATTTGAATACGTACCATGTGCATAATATATTGACCCTTAACAAAGGAATTTTTCAATGTGCTTATTCATCTGCTATTATTTTGTGTCTGCGACCAATATTGCAGGTAATAATTCTTGCTAGAGAATGTGGCTTAGAGCTCGAGCTTTCAGATATCCCTGTTCAAAGCCTTGTGCCAGATTCATTAAAGGTTGGAATTACAATCTTTTGTTCATCATGAATCACTCATCTTTTATGAATTAGTAACTAGTCAGTCTGGTGATAAATATTGATATATTATATGCAGTGCAACATAAAACATGAGGGACCATACCAAGCAATCAAATATAAATATATATCTTAGGTTAAAAATGAAGAAGAAACAGAGAGACATAATGATTAATTACAAAAATGTTAGATACATGGTTATGTTTCATTAGTTATTCTGCATTCATGACATATTAGTTGCCAAAAGGTAAAATTAGAAAAGACAATCATACAAAAAATTGTTTTAAATGGAAGTTTTTGTTGATTGTCAGGCAAGTGCATCGGTGGATGATTTTCTTCAGCAGCTACCATCCTTTGACGCAGATATAGCTAACAAGCGGCAAGCTGCTGAGGATGCTGGAGAAGTGAGTAGTAGTAGCTTTTACTCATGATATATATATATATATATATGATCTAACGTGGTTCATGTAATGTAATGTAATAATATATTGTTTTTATCGTCAGGTTCTGAGATATGTTGGGGTTGTGGATGTTACGAACCAGAAGGGAGTTGTGGAGTTGCAAAGATACAACAAGACACACCCATTTGCCCAACTGTCGGGTTCTGATAATATAATTGCTTTTACGACAGAAAGGTACAACAAACAGCCTCTGATTGTTCGTGGTCCGGGTGCTGGAGCTGAAGTAACAGCAGGTGGAGTTTTCAGTGATCTATTACGGCTTGCCACAAATCTTGGCGCCCCCTCCTTTTAATCGTCAATAAGCCAAATCCAATCCAGGTTGTTGTTGCATTGAATTCTCTTTAGTTGAAGACATTAGTTTATGTTAAGGAAAAAAAACCATTGTAGCAATGGCAATCTTCTTTTACTGCATAAAGAGAGTAAAACATCATGGCATGCTCCAATTTCATCATGCTCACCATGTTTTTTCTCTGAATCAAAATGTATTCGGACAAGTTATGCTCAAACGAAACCAAATGTTGATATTTAATAATTTTATTGCGGTGGTTTTATGCTTTAAAGGATGGAATGAGTTTGATAATTCTTGTTTTCATGTATTATTGACAACATCATTATTCATTTGATTTAACCATCGTTCAAAAAGGAACATAACATATGGACTTATGTGAGTCTTGTGCAAAAGGTTAGAGGTTTTTTTGGTCATTGTGAGTTTGTGTATACATCTATGAATTTGTGTATATTTTTCCTCAAGGCTTTAACCGTTGAACTCATAGGCATTTATCATTTTTCTTCATTTAAATATTAGTTAAAAAAAACCATTTAATCAAGAACAACCTTCGTCTTCATCTTCCAAAAACATTTTAAAAACTTAAAGCAAACCAAATTCAAACACTTAAAATAAACCCAGGTTCAAAAAAATCCCCTTTTCTTGGACATCCTCTTCCCCCCTTTCAGGTCATCTTCTTCCCTTCTAGAATTAAGATCATCTTCTCAAACACCCCCATAATCATCTTCCTTTTTTTACCTCTACTCATCGACTGTAAAAGTCCATCTACAATCATGATCTCCTTCTCATTTTTTTCATGTGACTTTGTCTATACCATCACGGAACAAGAACTAGAATCCGACAGCCACCCATCATCCACCATTGATTTGCTTATGTTTTTCATCATTGTATGGACCTGGGGTTTCATATGGATGAAAGTCATGTGTGCAACTCCTATAATTTCATTGTTATTGTTAATTTATCAAATTATTCGGTTGTCAAATTAGAAATATTAAGCTCTCAATATGAGTAGTTAACCCCTTTGAGTAACATGGTCTAAAAGAATGTTAGATTCAAAAATTTCGGTTCCCGAAAGTTTGAGTGACTGGTCGCATGGTCAAAACTGCATGAAAAGTCGTCTAAGCCTTTAGGTTGCAAAACAATCAGATAAAGGTTGGGAAACATTCAAGAACGACCGTAAAACAGTCAAGAAATGATTGTAATGCGACACACGCGATACGTCTCATGGCCGAAACCGTGGAGCTACTATTTGGCACTGTTCCGGGCACGATCGACCTGGTATGTACCTTAGATCACAGCCAAGGTCGCGAGAAGGGCCTGGAACAGTTTTTAAGCCCGATTTTTAGGGGGTTTCACCCATTTCTTCCCCCACCTCCCACTACTAGAAAATTGAGTATTTTCAACGAAAAATGTCGTTGAAAATTTTCTACGAATTTTAGAGGATTATTGACAGAACATAAATTTTTTACGAATTTTCAACGACTTTCCGTTGAAAATCTCTCAAAAACATATATGCATTTTCAACCAAAAAAATTTCAATGGAATGTCTCGTCAAAAAGTTTTTGGTTGAAAATGCGTTTTGTGAGAGATTTTCAACGGAAGTTCGCTGAAAATTCGTAGAAAATTTATGTTTTGTTAATAATCCCTTTAAAATTCATAGAAAATTTTCAACGACATTTTCCGATGAAAATTTTTGTTGAAAATACTCAATTTTCTAGTAGTGTCCCCCCTTTGGATTTTGGTGTTTTATGGGGAATATTTTGAGCAAATGAAGAGGATAATCTTGGAGATTGAAAATATATGATGAAAGGCTTCAAGATTTTGATGAGGTAAGTGTTTGGGTGTTTTGAGCTCCATTTTAGGTATTTCTAAAGACTATGTTCTTATTTGGTTTAATTTTGGCCACTGAAAGTAACATTGAGAAGTTATTGAAAGGATTTACTTGTGGATTCATGTCTAAATAATTAGTTAATCTCGGAGAGATATTTATATTAATTCACATTTTGAAAGTTGGAGATGGGATTGGAAACTAGGTTTAACCTAACCTAGCAAAATGAGTTCAAACTGCTTCGTGAAAGTTATGTAGATGCCAAAAATGTCCATTTTGGAGTCTTAAGATGTTTCCTTGATATTTATCAAATGTGTTTATTATCTGATGAAATTTACATCTTTGGTACATTTTGATTTTATAAATATCATGAAATGCCTATATTTGGGACTTTTGGATATTTTGATAAATAAATCATGAGTGTGTTTATTTGATGATTTAAGGTATAAATGAAGATTATTTGACGTTAACTCATTCTGGTATATTTACTTTTATAAACTGTTTGGAAAATATACCGGGTTGTGTTATGAGGCATTTTGGAAATATAAAAAACATGGTTTTATTTGGAAAAATGATTTGTTTGAACCAATGATTGTTTTTTAGTTAAGCATACTTTTGAAACATGTTTTTACATAAACATTAGTCAAGTGTGTTTTTATTGCTTATGCTAACATTTATTTGAGTAGTCAAATAAGTGTGGAGTTATTGGCTTTATTTTGTCCCATTTGAGTTTTGGGGACATCTGTTTGGTTTATATTGCTCAATATTGAGTTTGAGCATGATTTGTATTTATTGCATCTTTATTTGGGACCGCATGTTTTGTGTGTGTTGGTCATTCAATTGAAGTAATGTAATTTAGACTTTAGTGTAATGGGTCCATAGGTACGTGAGTCAGTCGTTTCATTAAGTGAGAAATATTGATGTCCTCACTTTGAGACCGGTGCTTGAGTAAGCTATGTAGTCGTCTCGGTATTGCGGATTGGAACTCTTATGAATTGGACTCCGAGATCGTAGGTATTGCGGAATGGAACCTGAATTGGGTTTGAATCCGGGACCTTTGGTATTACGAAGAAGATTCATATTGTGTCGGACTCTGGGAACATTGGTATTGCTGAGGTGATCTCTTGTTGAGCCAGAGTTTGGGACCCTGAGTATTACGGTGATGAACTCGTGAAGGGTCGAGCAATAGGACCCTTGTTTTGAGGCTTTGACTTAGTAAAGTTGACACTAAGACATCGGGGGTATTTTGGGGATGAACTCGTGTGAATTCAGGGCCCAGAACCATTGGCATGTAGGTGTAGCTCTATGGTGTGTAAGTAGACACTAAGCTCGGGTATTGCGGAGATGAACTTGTGTGGGGTTGGGCTCCAGGACCTTAAGTATTGTGGTGGAACTTGAGCGAAGTTAGACAATGAGACCATGAACTTAAGGTACTACTTGATAACGTTGATGAATGACCTGTTTTGTGTTTTGCCACGATCGATGGAAATGTGTCTCCCCCATCATCGAAAGATGTTGTTTTGAATATAAAGTTTATCTATATTTTCAGTGTCGTTTTAGGGTATGGAGTGTTATCTATAATTTGTGGTTTTGGATATTGAACCTTATTCACGTATTGGTGTTTTAGATAATAGAGTTTTATCCATATTTCAATATTTAAATATTAAACTTTATTCATGTATTGATCTTAGGTTTTATGTAAAAATGGGTGTTCTGTTCATCAAATTTTATCATTAAAATGGTGAGTTTTGGGAAAATTGTTGTTTACATTAAATAATTTTCCTTTGGGGAATTGTGATTTAAATAACATGCTTTTAGTTTTATTGGTTTATGTTTCAGACGAAAACTATTTGAACTCACTAGACGTCAATGATAAATCTTTTATTACCATTACAAGTAATCAATTATTGACCTCTATAAAGGGATTTATTATGTAATTGATGTGTTATAACTTTTTTTAAATTAATTGCTCATTTACAGATTTTGGGGTTGTTACACAATGTTTCCAAAGCTTCGCGCCTTCTCTTGCATCTACTTTAACTTTGCATCAAAGTTTCGACTCTAACCTTTATTTGGTCTACATTTGCTTCGACTTTACATTGAAGCTTTAATTGTAACATTCAATTTGATATGCATATACTTTGATTGTAATTTGAGCTTTGTTCACTTTAACATTGATTTGTTCTAGATTTAAAAAGGGATCGGTGGTGGGTGGTAGGTGGTGATTGTTTGGGCAAAAATCTTCACCCTTCGACCATTGATTAAAATGTTCGACCAATGACTTTCCACGACTCCCAAACATCGGCCAAGACTTAGGAGAACAATGGTCGAACGTAACTCTCGACAGTAGGGTAAAACACACGACCAAAGGTATTTTACGACCTGCGGATATTGGCCGAAGCATCATGAGACAACAGTCGAACGAAACTTACAGGCGAAATCTCCGACTTACGATGAACCCTCGAAACGCCTTAAGCCCGACCTTTAACGGCCGGATCATTACTGCCTAAACCGTTATCCATTTTTTGTAGGACCGTTGAACGGTTACAAACAACGTCATCAAGAGCATTTATGGAAGAAATCAATGTCGACCAATCGTTACAGATCATTACGAATATAAAAGCAACACTCGAGCTATCAAACAAACCCCAGAGTCAATCACATGACATTCTTGAATCAAAGAACACGCTACAGCTTTCTAGATTTCATACGCTAGTTTAACTTTACATACGCTTTTCACTTGTAATCGTACGATCATAGCTTTAAAGGACGACGCCCCTGCTTGGCGTCACTTTTCCATAGTGCATCGACGATACTAACCTATCGTCCGCGGTTTTTTCCCTCGATCAGAGTTTTTCCGCGTCACCAAATCTCTTATCTTTGTCTATTTTTCTTCGTTTTATTTACGTTTGTCGAGAGAATCCTCCCTTTAATCGATCAGGTCCACAAACACCTCAAGTTGACTTTTGATAAGTTAATTTTTTGCATCAACAATGATGAAGGTTATTGAAGGGAAGGTAGAGGTGGACAATAAGATTAAGAAAAAGACAAAGGGTGGATTAACCCAGAGAGAGGGGGGGGGGGGGGGATTAGAAGTAAGGGACTAGTATGGACAGAAAATTCAAAAGCTAATGACTGTTGGTAAAGTTTCAATAAACCACAGGGACGGTTTATGTAATTTACTCAAAACAATAATGTTAAGAGAATATACAGCCGCCTCCTGTCCTCCCAACCTCTGTCTACTGTCCATTCACTCCGACGTCGCTCAAGGTAACTGGGTCTAGCACATTACAGGTATCTTGAAGGTTTCAGTAAAGAGAAAACCATCTTCACATTACAGGTTTTCTTGAATTGAAATCATAGCCACAGCGGTTGATTCCTTCTTACAGTAAGAAAGAATGGCGCTCTCGACTCCAATTTCATCATCATATTTTCCTAGATTAGAGACCAAGCCTAAGATATGCTTATCAAATGCATCTTCTCTTCTTCACCACACTTTGACTTACAAGTAAGCATTTCACTTATCACTTTATTATTTGAACATGCTCAAGTTATCTCATTCTTGGTAGCTGTTTCTCATTTAGAATTATACATCCCTTAAAAATACTGCATATAGTAAGGTACGGACAGAGTGGCAGGTAAAAGATGAAGCTACTGCCTCAAACACCGGCATCCTCTTTTAAACATAACCATTTTTTCTGTTACCTCACATCGGCATTGTTTTATCTTGTATTGACAACTTAAAAAGGCCTGTGGTCAATTGGCTGAAATGATACTCCTAACAAAACTGGTGGTTGAAGAATAATAGATCAACTGGTGCAACAAATTAGGAAATATTAGCTTTAATTGATTCCATACAACATTTTGCTTATCCAAAGATGCAGATTGTCAAGGATAATGTGGATGCCATTAGTATGTTACAATATGTCTCTGTGAAATAGCTATAGCCTATAGCTTCAAGCCTTCACTATCCATGTTTTCGCTCCTCTGTACTAAAACAAGGTGATAACTGATTCAAGTGTGCAAGCTTGAGAAAATATTTCAAGTTAAACACCCAATACTATGAAGCTGTAGTACTCATCATTACTGATCAAGCTTCCTTCTTTTTAGTGTCTATCAATCTATATACACTTTATTTTCACTTCCTCTTAAACTCCTATTTAGTTGTTAAAGTTCTAAAGTTTATGCATGTAACATACATCTCAGAGCATGCTTTCCTTCTCATTTGGAAAGAAGAGAGTCAGACAAGTTCAAAGTTTCTGCTTTAGTTACAACAGGTCTAATTTTAATTCTTTTCTCATTTATCACAATCTATATGTATGTTATTATTGTACCTTATGGTTTGAGTCTCCTTTTTCTCCCCTATCTTTTTGTCAGATGTTTCAATACATGAAGCCCCTGTGAAGTCTTCAATTGCCAAAGGTGATACTTGGTCAATCCATAAATTTGGTGGCACCTGTGTAGGAACTGCCGAAAGGATCCAAAATGTTGCCGACATTGTTATGGAAGACGGTTCCGAAAGAAAGATGGTTGTTGTCTCTGCAATGGCTAAAGTTACAAATATGATGTATGATCTTATTGACAGAGCACAATCACGAGATGATTCATATGAATTGGCACTTGATGCAGTATTTGAAAAGCATAAGTTGACTGCAATTGATCTACTTGATGGGGATGAACTTGCGAATTTCTTGTCTACTCTGAGTCTTGACATCAATAACCTTAAAGCAATGTTGCGTGCAATATATATAGGTTTTTATCTCCTCTCTTGCTCTTTTTCTACCATCTATATTTTTAATATTTTTCAATACAAGAGTCATCAGAAGGGAATGACTTCTGTGTGTTCTCTTATTTTTTCTTTTGCTGGTTTACAATGTCAAGGGAAATCACCAAACTTTGTAGGAGAACTTACCTGCATAAAATGTCTGATTTCTTCAGGTTATATGTTTGTTTCCTTTAATAACAAATCTCACATTGTCTAGGGTGACGACTGAAACTTAGCCTTGGCCGTGTTAGAATCTTGACTTGATAGTCTTCTCTTAAGTCTTAGTCATAGTTTGTTGCAGACTTTTTTATGGTAGTGATAATGGATGACAAGTCGCAATTGTTTTCCTTGTTGATAATGCACACTTCTTTTTATAGCTGTTTGACTATTAGGGTGGATCTTAGTTTTGTTGCTTAGCAGTAGTTCCTGTGTTGCAAAAGTATTGAATAATGTCTTTTTATGTTCTTCAGCCGGACATGCTACAGAATCTTTTTCAGATTTTGTTGTTGGATATGGAGAGTTATGGTGCCGCTCGAGATATTGTCATCCGTCCTAAGAAAGGTGCTCTTGTTGTGATTACTTTTAATGTTGAATATACTTTGAATTACCAGGTTCCTTGTAGTTTCTTAAATTTCTTTTCTTGCCAGGGATGAATAGATTGTAACTGGATGGACACAAGAGAGAGCCTCATTGTCACACTGCTGGTTCTAATCAAGTTGATCCCGATTATGCGGAGTCAGAGAAAAGACTCAAGAATTGGCTCCTGCAAAATCCTTCAAAGGCAATTGTTGCTACTGGTTTTATAGCTAGCACCCCTCAAAATATACCTACAACTTTAAAGAGAGATGGAAGCGACTTCTCTGCTGCTATCATGGGCGCTCTATTTAGGGCGCAGCAAGTGACAATTTGGACAGATGTTGATGGTGTGTATAGTGCAGATCCTAGAAAAGGTTAGTTTCAACATATAGGACTGATCACATAAATTGTTCATGTTGCTTCACGGGTATGATTGCTCAAAGTTGTATACCATAGATGTCTTGCACACTTCATTTACTTCAGCACCATTCACTATTTTCCAGTATGTAGAGGGCCAGTCCTTATTTCCTTTCAGAATATTTAAAGCTGTTTAGACGTGTATAATTTTTTTTCCCAAGGATGATTCTAATGGCATCACTAGTTATTCTGAAGAAGAATATATTTTGCAGTTAGTGAGGCTGTCATACTGAATGCTTTGTCTTACCAAGAGGCATGGGAAATGGTAAGCTTGTTCATCTCTTTCTGGTTACCATACAGCCTTCTCAATTATGTTTGTAACCGATCTTAGGCGCGTGATGCAGTCATATTTTGGTGCAAATGTTTTACATCCTCGAACCATCATTCCAGTCATGCGGTATGACATTCCCATTGTCATAAGAAATGTTTTCAACCTCTCTGCACCTGGAACAAAGATTTGTAGGTTGCCTGTCATTGAAAAAGAAGAGAAACAGAAATTGGAAACTTATGTAAAAGGCTTTGCAACCATAGACAACGTGGCCCTTGTAAATGTTGAGGGGTGAGCTTGTGCTGCATTTCTTGCCATTTTTAGACCATTTTATCCATTTTCTTCACATTTTTGTTCAACTTACATCTATCTATTGCTTTCTCAGAACTGGAATGGCTGGTGTTCCGGGTACAGCAAGTGCCATTTTTGGTGTTGTAAAAGATGTTGGAGCTAATGTCGTCATGATTTCTCAGGTATCTCCCCCAGCGTCCTATAAAGTATATATAAAGAATTGATTTATGATGTTACTGTGGTTATATTTCAGGCTAGCAGTGAACATTCTGTGTGCTTTGCTGTACCTGATAAGGAAGTGAAAGCGGTTGCAAAGGCGTTAGAAACTAGATTTGGTCAAGCTTTGGGTGCTGGACGTCTTTCTCAGGTGTTAAGCTTTGAGTTGAATGAAATATTGCTCTTTGGTTTCATGTGTTGAAATGTTCATGGTGACCTTCTACAAAAAGTTCTATATGATCTGTCAAGTACAATTGCATCATTTGGTCACTCTTTTCTTACTTGGGATGTTATACTTTTATGACTGGGTCAATGGGCAGCTAAATTCTACAATTTGATAGTTCTGGAACCTGAGGAACAGATAAACAGATTCATATAATTTGGTGGTACATTGATGTAGTTCAATTGCTTGGATATCTTTTCTTTAAGAAGAACACCGTCCTTGAGGAACTGTAAATTTTAAAGCTGTTGGTTTAGCTCTCGACTTTGTATTTTGCCAGCTTTTGGTTGATGCATATTTTTGTAAGTTGTGTGTTTGAAAATATAGATGTTATATACACATCAGCACATGGAGAGGAACTTCAGTGCCAAGCCTCTTTAGAGATCTTGGGTGGTAAGACCACTTTTTGAGTATGAGTTCTAGGTGACTTAGATCCTATGCTGCTGCTGTGTAAAGAACTTTAGGTCCATAGAGGTGCATATAATGTAAGACTTTCATTTCACTTGATACTCCTGCTTTGCTCTTTTTTTATTTTGTGCAGTTTACATGCGTAGAACTGTAAGATGGATGTGTATCCATCATATTACGGCATATATTCTGGAATTAAAGATTAAGGGTTTATATTACTCTCTTAAAAATCTTGGCACTGCTTTTCTACTTGTACGTTGGAAGCACATGGACTAATCCATTTATTTTTGTGTCCTTCCAGATTGCAGTGATTCCAAACTGTAGCATTCTTGCAGCAGTTGGTCAGAAAATGGCGAGTACTCCAGGTGTTAGTGCAACACTATTTAATGCTCTTGCAACGGTCAGTTCTGTACACCTTTGTTTGTCATATGGTCTGCCTGCATGCCTCTTATTTTATCTTCCTACATTTGCTTTCCTTGACTCTAGTATGTGATGCATATATCTGAAAAATGACGAATGGACAGCTGCCCATTTTTCTGTTATAACTAATGTATTGATTTCTTAATGGCAACCGACACCAACATGCATATATCGTGAAGTTAAACTGTGGATAAAATATAGTTCTATCTTTCCTCACTGCTACATCTACTGCTTTCTGTATGGACTTTGTAACAACTTATCTTTTTGTTCATTAATAATGATTTTTGCAACTTTTTTGCAATGCAGGCTAATATTAACGTCCGAGCTATAGCACAGGGCTGCTCTGAGTACAACATCACTGTCGTTGTGAAAAGGGAAGATTGTATAAGAGCTCTAAGAGCAGTCCATTCAAGATTCTATCTTTCGAAAACATCAATAGCAGTGGGTATCATTGGTCCTGGGCTGATTGGTGCCACTTTACTTAATCAGCTTAGGGATCAGGTATATTTTACATTTCATATCATACTGTGCTCTTTGTAGTTGGGAGTGTTTTGTTATTGTTATCTACTACCTGTTAATGCCTGGTTCAATTGTAGATTCCATGGTCAGGTATTTCTTCCATTCTATGGAAGTTGCGATGTTTGTTATTTGGCACAACTTTGGGAGCTAGCCGGTCTATTATTTTGTCCTTTTTGCACTTAAAAAGTTTCAAATAACATTTTTATGAGGATTTCTTGAGAAAGGCGTATGCTAGATGGATTGAGAAGCTTGTAAAGTTGCTTGCCAAAAGCCAAAATTGAATTTTTGATGGGATAAATGGAGTAACAGATTGTTGGTTAGAGTTGAAGAGCCTGTCACTCTGTGCATGTTAGTCTATTGTTAGGGTTTTTATGCATTTCTATATTCTTCTTAGAAGCCCACAATTTGTTAGCCTATAACTGATTGAAAACTCATCTGAGATTTTGTCACATGCAACCTCTGACCAGCCTACAACTGATTGAAAACTCGTCTAAGATTTTGTGGTTGGCTATCTTGTTTGGTACAGGTAACTATGACTCATGCGTAACTTTTTGAAGTTGTTTGCTGTGCTTAGCTTGCTTCCTTCCGAACAAGATTAATTTGTTTCTGAATACATCAAGATATTTCTGTTGCAGGCAGCAGTCCTTAAGGAAAAGTCTAAAACTGATTTGCGTGTCATGGGTATCCTTGGATCAAGGAAAATGCTTCTGAGCGACATGTAAGTTTTCTGTGTTAGTATGTCATTATACCTTATTTCTTGATCAATATGCATAAAATATCCTTTCAAGTAGCATCTTGTCCTGGAAGTCATCCATTTCCTTACCTTGGAAGTGTGTCGCATTATATTAAATGTGAAAAAAGTAGAGGGAAAAACAAGATTTTCTTGAACATTCTATTCAGCTTATATAAGGATGCAGTACCTGAAAAGTTTTTTATTCTTTCTATTACTGTTATTGGTCTCTTTCATGGGCAATCATGTGCCATATTGCAAGCAAGTTGTTAATCTGAAAGTGAGCCATGTCGCACGGTGCATGGTGCAACATATGCCACTTTTTCAACCCCAAAGCATCGTAACTATAAGATAAGTAAAAGGCATAAGTAAACCACATTCAATCAAGAAGCATTTTTGTAATAACAAAATAGCATCGGATAAGTTGCTTCCTCAAAAACAATCCTGACTGTGTTAGGAAAAAATGACTTGTTTCATAGCCACTTCCGGTTTAGTTCTTACAGGAGATTAAATCATAAAGATTATATTAGAAATATGTTTTTCTAATTTTTTCTAGAGTTATTATATTATTTTGTTGTATACTAGAAAAACTATTGTAAATGAATAATGTATACTTGATTTAAGTCGATTCTGAACGAATACAAAATGTAATACTACCAGAAATGAATGGTTCTTTATATATTACAGAAGAATGGAAAAGCAGGAGGAAATTGAGATGAATAAGTGTTCTTGGCGAAAGGTCAACAAGAACTGTTGAAGTATTGAGTATAAAACCTTTAATTTAGTTGGTTCTTTGTAATATGATAGTATTTCCCTAGAAGTCGCACAAATTTGAAGAGAATAACGGATCTCACAGAGTTCTTAAGCAAACCCGAATCAATTCTTTTTTGTTAGAAGGCAGAAATTTTATGTGGTGCTCCATAGCACACTTGCGTGTCTTTTTGCCAATAGACATGGATTGGGTGCTAGAAAATTGGCATATGTGCCATGGTGTCTGCCTTAACTAGTGTATTTATACTACTTTGAAATAGTTGCAATGCTGATGAAAAATGATTCGATGCGACCTGATGCAGGGTGAGAAATTGAAAGAGAATTTGGGGATTAGTGTACAGCGTACTTGGGTTGCCTGCTTATATAGTTATTTTGTTTATCACTTGTTGCAAGGATGTTAAAGGTTTTTTTTCCTGATAATAGGATGTTTTTATCATGTTCAGTTTTAGCTATTTGGCAGTTGCTCTATAAGTTCTGGATTTTATGCTTGATTGATTTCTTATACAAACACCAAGATGCATGTAGCACGTTGGATTGGGTATTTTTTTTTTCTTATGTGATAATTTGTGTAAAATTTCTAAGTTGTCCATGCTGTTGGTCATCAATTTTTGTGTTTTGAAAGATCAAGGTGCCTTTCTAGTTTCTATCAGTATGCACTATTTTCTAGTTCCGTTTCCTCATACTCTGAGGGTTAGTTTCAAGATTATGTCTTATGTTCAATAAGCATCAATTTCCTCTGATAATATTTCTTCTTGCTGTAGGGGTATTGACCTTTCTAAATGGAAAGAACTCCAGAAAGAGAAAGGAGAAAAAGCTGACCTGGAAAAGTTTGTTCAACATGTGCATGGGAATCATTTTATTCCTAATACAGTATTAATAGACTGTACGGCAAGTACTGAGGTTGCAGACCACTACCATGACTGGTTGCGCAAAGGAATTCATGTCATCACCCCAAATAAGAAGGCAAATTCTGGACCACTTGATAAGGTAACACGTTTACACCTGGATGTTATCTGTAATGGATTTTCATTCAACTGTGCAACTCTCTTTAGACGCAAATATTCCTATTTTCTAGTTATTGATGGGAGTCCTATACTTGATGCAGTATATGAAGTTGCGAACTCTTCAAAGGCAATCATTCACTCATTATTTCTATGAAGCTACTGTTGGAGCTGGTCTCCCAATCATGCACACTTTACGAGATCTCCTTCAAACTGGGGATAAAATCATACGCATTGAAGGAATTTTCAGGTCCATCAAGCAAACCTTTTATTTATTTGTTGAAAGATGAATGCAGAACTAATAAGAAACTAGTGTAAATGTATGGGAGCCACCAATATTACTGCCATACCCACCATTTGTGTTCCTTTTTCTGAATAGAGTGATTACGAGGAGAGATAATGTTCATCAACGATTCTGTAAAAAATAGATTCACTGAATTTTCCTGTGGTCCTGGAGTCCATTATAGGTGACCATTTTGCGCACCCAACAATTGTGGGTATTTGTGTATAGGTATTATGATTGCTGGTTGCTAATATATCCTCGGTAATGTTTTAAGTAAAATAAAAAAACTAGAATTAAATTGCTCAAAATATGATATTATTATTTGAATCATCCTCTATACTGATTGTGTTTGTTTTCTAATGTGGTTTGTTACTACTTACTTGCCATGTTTCAAGCTATGCTCTGTTTTTTTGAGCAAATCCATTTCAATTTTGTTGCTTTTCTTTCAACCTCACAAGTATAGTGGATAGTGGTCTTGTTTCATAAATGAAAGATTGGTTATTTTTCTTAATTTCACGAGTAGACCTGCACGTGAATGGGTAACTAAAATTGTGGGTACTTCTGTATTGCACCCGTTACGCAAGCCAAGGCCTGGGTTATTTTGTCATTGGGGATTACTTCTTGTGTAGTTGTGTACCCAAAGATGTACCTGCCCATCTAATAAAAAGTGATTGCTCTGAGTTTGATGGTTCCAGATTTCCAATATATTTACTTATGAAATTATCATCTTGAGTTGTACTTGTGATTAAATCTGAGGTTATTCTCCTTTCAGTAGTAGAAATTCCAAAGTTGTTGAAATGGACGAATTTGTTGACATAACATTACATGTATCTTTGCAGTGGGACATTGAGTTATATATTCAACAATTTTGTTGACACACGAGCCTTCAGTGAAGTAGTGAAAGAGGCAAGAGCAGCAGGTTACACTGAACCAGACCCCGGGATGATCTTGCTGGAACAGATGTGGCCAGAAAGGTATTTCTAAACAGAAATATATAGATTTTTACATATTTACATACTAGTTGAAGTTGTTCAACCCAGAAAAGGAGCTAGATTGTGTAAGGTACATACACCTAACAGCCAGCATCAGTTACATGTTAACACAGATATGTGGGCTAAGCTACAAACTATACTCTAATCCCCAGTGACTCCTACAATTATAACTCCATGACATGATCACCCTATTGAACCTAACTTGAAATTTAATATCCATGGACACCTTTCTACTGATAATTGAAGGTTTTCTATCTAACCTATGCTACATTCAGCTGCTTCTTACCCTTCCCAATTAAGTGCACTTGTCATAGCTTTATCTTTTAGTTATCGTCTTGGCTCTTTCTGTCTTTTGAGATTGTGATAATTGACTGCAGATTTAGCTTTTGGTCGGCAGGGGATCAGTTCGTCAGCCTTTTCTTACCTTAGCTTTTTAAGTGACTAGATCCTAAGTTTGCCTACCTTGACTAGGTTTGAGAATACAATGCTTTTTGTTGTTGTTACCACAGCTAAGTTGAAACTTCATTATTCTAACATTTGTGAAATTTACTTTTAAGTCATTGGGAAGAACAACTAGGCCTTCACTTGTAGCTTTGATGGGTATTCCTTAATTTATGATTATGTTCTTCCTATGCATAACATTCCTTTTTCTCTGCTCTTTCACAACGACATAAATCTGTTTTAGACTTTTCTTTCCTTGGTCAAGCTTCATTATCTGTGTCTCTGTGCCCAATCTCCTCTTTCTTTTCTAATTGAAATGTCTCTTTCATCGACCAAACGGCTGCTGGAGGCTGTTGCACAATTTGCATTCGTAAGATGCATTGTCTTCTTGGCATTATCCACCCTTTTCACCTATCTCATGCTTGAATGTAAATTTGAGATTATTATTGTTGCAAGTCAAAATGTCCCAATATTTGGATATCTAATACTAGTGTTTTACAAGATTTACATACAAGATTGCATCGTTTTCTTTTCCCTGATTTTTTTCTTCTGTCAAATTACCCATCAGCCCCATTGCAAACATCACAAAGTAGCTTGGTTCATTTTGGTCTGCAAGATTACTTTAATTTGAAGTATGTGTTTTGCTGGTATTTGAATACGTACCATGTGCATAATATATTGACCCTTAACAAAGGAATTTTTCAATGTGCTTATTCATCTGCTATTATTTTGTGTCTGCGACCAATATTGCAGGTAATAATTCTTGCTAGAGAATGTGGCTTAGAGCTCGAGCTTTCAGATATCCCTGTTCAAAGCCTTGTGCCAGATTCATTAAAGGTTGGAATTACAATCTTTTGTTCATCATGAATCACTCATCTTTTATGAATTAGTAACTAGTCAGTCTGGTGATAAATATTGATATATTATATGCAGTGCAACATAAAACATGAGGGACCATACCAAGCAATCAAATATAAATATATATCTTAGGTTAAAAATGAAGAAGAAACAGAGAGACATAATGATTAATTACAAAAATGTTAGATACATGGTTATGTTTCATTAGTTATTCTGCATTCATGACATATTAGTTGCCAAAAGGTAAAATTAGAAAAGACAATCATACAAAAAATTGTTTTAAATGGAAGTTTTTGTTGATTGTCAGGCAAGTGCATCGGTGGATGATTTTCTTCAGCAGCTACCATCCTTTGACGCAGATATAGCTAACAAGCGGCAAGCTGCTGAGGATGCTGGAGAAGTGAGTAGTAGTAGCTTTTACTCATGATATATATATATATATATATGATCTAACGTGGTTCATGTAATGTAATGTAATAATATATTGTTTTTATCGTCAGGTTCTGAGATATGTTGGGGTTGTGGATGTTACGAACCAGAAGGGAGTTGTGGAGTTGCAAAGATACAACAAGACACACCCATTTGCCCAACTGTCGGGTTCTGATAATATAATTGCTTTTACGACAGAAAGGTACAACAAACAGCCTCTGATTGTTCGTGGTCCGGGTGCTGGAGCTGAAGTAACAGCAGGTGGAGTTTTCAGTGATCTATTACGGCTTGCCACAAATCTTGGCGCCCCCTCCTTTTAATCGTCAATAAGCCAAATCCAATCCAGGTTGTTGTTGCATTGAATTCTCTTTAGTTGAAGACATTAGTTTATGTTAAGGAAAAAAAACCATTGTAGCAATGGCAATCTTCTTTTACTGCATAAAGAGAGTAAAACATCATGGCATGCTCCAATTTCATCATGCTCACCATGTTTTTTCTCTGAATCAAAATGTATTCGGACAAGTTATGCTCAAACGAAACCAAATGTTGATATTTAATAATTTTATTGCGGTGGTTTTATGCTTTAAAGGATGGAATGAGTTTGATAATTCTTGTTTTCATGTATTATTGACAACATCATTATTCATTTGATTTAACCATCGTTCAAAAAGGAACATAACATATGGACTTATGTGAGTCTTGTGCAAAAGGTTAGAGGTTTTTTTGGTCATTGTGAGTTTGTGTATACATCTATGAATTTGTGTATATCTTTCAAAAAAAAAAGGTTTTCTGGTTGTGAATACAACAAATGGTTTCTTCTATTTATACTAGGAAAAAAAGGGTAAAAAGGTAATTTAACAAATCTATTTATTTATTAATTAAATTAAAAAGAACAAACCCCCAAGCCAAGGTCCCCCAACGTTGTTGCAACTTGCAAATACGAGGTCACGAGGCCTTTTGGTCAACTCACATGTTTAAGTAATGGCTTGTTTATGAGGAAGATAAATATCAAGAAACAATTTGCATGTTATTAAATGTTGGCAACTTTGATGGTTATGAAGAGTGATACAAGTAATTTTGAGCCATGTAAACAACCTTTCAAAATGAACCCTCCCTTTACAAGTAATCTTCCTCCTAAATCATCTTGCTCTCTCTGATGAATCAGTCATCAAAGCAATGGAATCAGCAACTCAAGTACTGGATTTTGAGTTACAAGATGACCAATAGAGCTTATGCTTCACTTCTTATGAATCTCTCTCTCTCTCTCTCTCTCTCTCTCTCTCTCTCTCTCTCTCTCTCTCTCTCTCTCTCTCCACGAATGGTTTTGTGAATTCGAAAAGAAACAATCTCTTATGCCTTGGTTGTTGAGTTAGAAAATGCACGTGGACCTAAAGTGGTTGATTAACATGAAGTTAAATTGATTATTACCTCCTACTCTTTTAACTTGTACTAGCAACTCGTTTAAAATCTCTCTCTAATGTAATTGTTAATTGCAAACTCACAAATTCGATTAGTAGCATTTAGTTGATAGATAAGCCAAATTACCTGACGTTGGGTGTTTGCAGAGACATTAACAAAGTGTTTGTTAAAAAAATCAAACTTTAAAAAAGATACAAAACAATTGACAAAAAAATTTATAAACAACTAATTTTCAACTTGTTTTGATTTTCTATAAAGAAAAATGAAAAATGAAACCAAATGGGTCATTGCAATAGTTATACACAAACAGTAATAATATAGAGGAGTAACAGCACTACCACAAATCACAAACCAATACAATCTTTGGTTGTCCAAGGCTCTTTAGAGAAACAAAATTAGATCAAAAAACCAAAATGTCATTTCCAAACAAGTTTCACAGTTGCTAGATAGATAAATAAATGCATTCCAAATACAATGTAGATAGATAAATAAATGCATTCCAAATACAATGTAGATAGATAAATAAATGCATTCCAAATACAATGTAGATAGATAAATAAATGCATTTCAAATACACTGTAGATAGATATTAATCAAAACAAGTTTATTTAGTAACAAACAATGATACATTACAGATGGTGCAGCTCATTGCTTCACATTTGTAACATACCATTCATAAGTGCCAGCAAGCCCTTCCCGAAGTGAAATCTTTGGTTCCCAACCCAACTTAGCAAGGGTTGAGCTATCCATAAGCTTCCTCGGAGTTCCATCAGGCTTAGAAGCATCCCACACAAGTTCTCCCTCAAAACCCACAATCTCTTTCACCAACTCTGCAAGTTCCTTGATCGATACCTCCTTCCCACTTCCAACATTCACATGTTCCAAATCCGAATACTTGTCCAACAAAAAGACGACTGAATCAGCCAAATCATCAACATGCAAAAACTCACGCAACGGTGACCCTGTACCCCACACCACCACTTCCTTGGCTCCTGATACTTTTGCCTCATGAAATCGCCTCATCAATGCTGGCAAAACATGTGAATTCTCAGGATGAAAATTGTCATTTGGACCATACAAGTTGGTGGGCATTGCTGATATCGCATCCCATTTGTATTGAATCCTATAAGCTTGGCACATTTTAATGCCAGCGATTTTGGCAATGGCATACCACTCGTTGGTGGGCTCTAAAGGGCCTGTTAACAGAGAGGATTCGGGTATGGGCTGGGGTGCCATTTTAGGGTAGATGCAAGAAGAACCTAAAAAGACAAGTTTTTTGACACCATAACGATAGGCAGAGTCAATGACATTGGTTTGTATTTGGAGGTTAATGGTGATAAAGTCGGCAGGGTAAGTGCTGTTAGCATGGATCCCACCTACTTTGGCTGCGGCAAGGATGACATATTGGGGTTTTTCTATAGAAAAGAAGGTTTTGACAGCAGACTGGTTGGTGAGGTCTAATTCAGAGTGCGACCGAAGAATGAGGTTGGTGTAGCCAACGCTCCGCAGGCGGCGTACAACAGCAGATCCAACCAGGCCACGGTGGCCAGCAACAAAGATCTTGGCAGATTTGTCCAGTTTCAAGGCAACTAATACAGTGAGAACAATTGAGAATTACAAGTGGATGGATTAAGATATGAAAATATATAGACAAATGAAGAGAAAAGGAGATATGTACCAGCATCAGTGGCTGTCATGTTGCAATAGAGAGAAGAAAGAAGTAACTAGTACTTAAAAAATATCTTGAAAGTTTTTGAAGTTTTTGTTTTTGTAAATTTGGAAAGAAGCAAGCAAAAGGAAAGTTGGGGTTGAAATTTGCCTTGAACCTGAAAATTTTAACAAAAACATGAAATTAACATTCAAGCTTTTAACTAACTCTTCAAGAGATTGACAATATCTTGAAATGCCAGCCGATGACTGTTTAACATTAAGTATTAGTAGCAGTTTAACTTTAGAATTTTAAGATATAAGAATGTACTCCTAATCAGTACAAGTAGATACTAGTATTCATAAAAATCTCAAAGTTAAGTATTGTGTTCCCCTAGATGAAATAGAAAATTACCAACTATTGATGCCATAAAAAACTAACATCCTCACAAATTTGTAAGATAAGCAATGGCAAAATAGGTGATTCGTGGTAATTAAGTTTTGGAAGGAGGGAGCATGTGTTGATCAAATAGCTATGGATCTACTGTTTTAGTTGAGTTGGTTTTTGTTGATGGTGGTAATCATTCCATATTTGTTTTTCTTCTTCTTCTACTGCTGCTTGCATCATTCCATATTTGTGAAGTTAGGTGGTAGTTGTTATGATAAATTAAATTGTAATTGGACAGCAAATTTTATCTTACAGAAGCTGGAGCTTGTATCACAGAAGACAATCAAGACAAATTCAAGTGAAACAATAGTTGGGCATTTCAGATCGAGAGGTTAATTAATGTAGGTGATGAATCAGAAGCAGTTGTAGAAAAAATGTGAAATTTATTTGGTTGGTGTGTATAGAATTATAGATAGAAGTGCATTTGTTTTGAACTGATTACATAGCAAAAGAAACTAGTAGAAAAGAAGCACAAAGCACTAACCATAGGATTATGAGCTTGTCAGAGGGATAGCATTAGCAAGCAACTCTAGTTTGAATAATTGATACAGATGGAGAGAATACATACCAGATCGGCGAGAGAGTAAGATGGAACCAAAGAGACGAGACGGTAGATGCACAAATCGAGATAGACAGACAGCGGTGAATTTAATTTAATTTAATTTAATTAGGGGAAGGAGTTTGTATCAAATCGTCGGAATTAAAAAAAAGATTTGGATTTGGAATAATCCATGAACCAAACATCTTTAGAGGATTAAAATTTTCGTTTTGGCATAGTCAAGGGACTATTTATGTAAATTTACTCCAAATAAGATGAAACGACCTAACCATACCAATGTGATTTGATTTGATTTGATGAATTGGGGCAGAGGAGAAAGGAACAAGAACCAAACAACGTATGATCAACACGCAAGAAACAAGCTTTTCCCGAATCACCAACCAAACGCTAAAGGTAATCTCCGATCATCTCTGTAATAGGTAGGTCATGTCTTTTGAAGCTATTCCATCGGGGTTAATAAAACCCTTGATAATAATATTAGAGGGTATAGTGAATTGTTTCATATTCTGATTTAAGAGTCGTCATATGTGTTTCCAAATCCAAAAACACATCAATTTCATTACTCGGATGCCTTTGTGTATTTCAGTTCCATCATACACAGTTTTATGCCTTAATTAAATTTATGGAGTCCTGCTTTTTGTTCCATTATACATATTCTGGTTTGTTTGCCATGGATATGCTTATGTTCGAGCGGGATTAATTGAACCAGAAAAAAGAAAATTGAATCTTGGTTTTGTACTTTATGTAGATGCAAGAGATTCAACCAAAAAATGCCTGCAACCATGAGTCTTAGTTTACATAATGATGAATCCATAGAAGAAAAAAAAAATAAAAAAAAGATCTTTTATGCATAAAGATCTTATACGTATGCTACCCCTAGAACTTAAAAAGGAAACTCTTAATCATTAAGATCTTCTCCTTCAAGATTTGTTCTCATCCTTGCCTCCCAACCTGATTTTCCGGATGTTGTGTAGTAGGTACCTATTAGTTCCGCCAAAAACTATGATTGAAAGATAAGCTAATTCTTTTTATGCAGTTTATCATGGCTATTTTTACAGTTGCCTTTTACACTGTTCTTGGAATAATTACTTTTGTATTGGTATTTTCTTGAGACAACATAGTTAGGGAGTTGAGTTCTTCTTTGTGATGCAGTTTGATTTATCGAGTTAGATGCATGTGGCATTGTCATGGCTACATCTGAAAAAAGAGTTCCCCATTCTTTACTCCCAATTGTAGAGGCTAAGAAGAATGATTACTTCATTGATGACTATACTGATGCTGCATGGACTGTTCCGGAACACCAAACTAATTTCCATCAGGCTGCAAGATCCATAGGACAAGACCATCCTTACGCTCATGACTCTGAAGATTTTCTTGATGGAGATTACGACTCTGGTGATGATCATCACAACTCTGTTCAGCAAGATGCTCCTGAGGTAAATTTGAAAAATGTATTGAGCGGGATAATGGCGATTGTCGTTGGTCGTAACAAAGATACAATTGAGGACACTGTTCCGGAAGTTACTGGTTCAAACGTTGCGTTTATCGGGTCTGAGCAGAATGGAGATACTTACTTGCACCCATCTGTTTACATTCCCAGTGCCCCGCCACTTCTTGAACCAAATGGAGTTAACTATAATGCTTATAAAGAGGTGTTGGAAGCCGAGCCACCAGAATGGCTTCGAGACAGCTCTACTTTGGTTTGTATGCAGTGCAGTGCTCCTTTCACTGCCCTAACTCGTGGCAGACACCATTGTCGATTCTGTGGAGGAATATTTTGTAGGACCTGCTCAAAAGGAAGATGCTTGTTACCTGTAAAGTTCAGAGAGAGGAATCCACAGAGGGTGTGTGATACTTGCTATGACATGCTTGATCCATTGCAAGGTGTATTGATCAACACCATCAGTAACGCTGTACAGGTTGCAAAGCATGATGTCATGGATTGGACTTGCACAAGGGGGTGGCTAAATCTTCCAGTTGGTATGTCTATGGAACACGAAATATATAAAGCTTCTAACACGTTGAGGAATTACTGTCAGGTGCTTTTATATACCTGATTGAATCTTTTATTTGCAATTGCATGATATCTTTATGTTCCAACTCCAACAAATTATTATGTTCTGGGCAGGTTGCTAGGTTAAATCCTGAAAGGTCTATTCCTGCAGCAGTTATAAAAGGAGCCAAAGGTCTTGCTATTTTAACAGTTGCTAAAGCTGGGATGCTTCTTACATACAAGCTTGGTACTGGTTTGGTCATGGCTCGAAGGGCAGATGGTTCATGGTCTGCACCTTCTGCTATAATTTCAGCTGGTCTAGGTTGGGGTCCTCAGGTATAACTACCAAGTGGATTGTGTTTATCAATAATGTTGTTCGCCTTTCTTTTTGGGATATTTTTGCTTGTATAATATATATATATATATATATATATATATGTCCTTGTAATATGATCTGTGGGGATGGATAGGAGTTTCCACTATGTGTAGTTCCATTTCATTGGTTGATTAAGTTTTATAGCTGTTATTGACTAAATAAATTTTGATGTACATGTTGCTGATTTTATTAGGCTTGTATGTTTCTTGTCAAAAATTAGACCACTTGATTTCTTTTGTTTTTGTAGGCTGGAGGTGAGCTTATGGACTTCATAATTGTGCTACATGACTTTAAAGCTGTGAAAACATTCTGTAGTCGCATGCATTTTTCTCTTGGAGCTGGTTGCAGTGCTGCAGCAGGACCTCTTGGGAGAGTTTTGGAAGCTGATCTTCGAGCTGGTGATAGAGGCTCTGGCATGTGCTACACTTATAGTTGTAGCAAAGGTATTTATCATAGTTTAGTTGTCCTTGCTATCTTAGTCATTTTTATTAGCCAGAGCTGACAACTGGAAATGCAACATTAATTAGAGTCATTATGTGGAAGAGGAACTCTAATATAACTTACTGTGTACTCACAAGTATTGCAGTGATATTAGACTTGAGTGATGAAGACACCGCTCTGGATCAATCCATTTTGTTACATAAAAATTATAAGGATCAAAGGTCTTTTAGTTTGATTTGATAATAATAGTTGGCCACCCAATAAATGAGCGAACAAGTCTTTTAATTTATATTCCTTGTTACTTTTCTCTCTAATTCCATTTTCTAGAAAATAGAAAGTCATTTGAAAAGGTGAATCAACATGTAGTTTGATGTATGTTAGTGGTTGCAGACAATTACTTTTTTTCTTATGTACACTAGGTTTATAACAATAAAATGTTTATTGGACAAGTTCATAGAAATAGAAGAAGCATTAAGCACCATATCTTATGTTTACTGTAATTTTGGTCCAGGTGCATTTGTTGGCGTGTCTTTGGAAGGGAATGTGGTTGCAACAAGGATGGACACTAATCTTCAGTTCTATGGCGATCCATATCTCACAACCAGTGACATACTTCTTGGGACCGTAGACAGACCAAAGGCTGCTGAACCCTTGTATGCTGCTCTCCAAGACCTTTATGCTAAACTTCACCCTTAGCTGTTCTTCTATATGGTTGCATATGTACATATTACCAATGTATAAATCTTTCTTCTCCCAAACATACTTGAAAGCACTTGCCATAACTTGTTGATATTGTTATTTATTGAAAGAAAAAAAAAAGTAGTAGACTTGCAAAATGTAGGAGTTAGATCAGAAAGTTGATTTCCAATTGGTTATAAAACTGTTAATGATACATTGGTCAAAAACAGATTTGATTAAAATGATAGTTAACTTCTGCCAAAGGTGTAGTAGTAACTGCTACGAGTTTTTTATGCTAACCAGCTTCAAAAATGGTGTCCTGATTGCTCAAGTTAACCCAATGCTTTTCTGGTAGGTTTTATGTTCTTGCGTAGGTTTTTTAGGTAGTGTTTTTTATACGAAGATATGATTGGACTGGATTTGTTTTTGATACGAAGATATGATTGGACTGGATTGCGTATGGCTTGAATAATAAGATAGAACATATAATAATTATTTGATGATTTTATATCATATAATAGTTATAAATTACATAAATAAAGTAAATATTTAAATAATTTAATTTAGGCATTTTTACACAATTTATATATATATATATAATACTTAGATTAGAATAAAACATTTAATAAAATTGATTGTAGTTTGAAAAAAAATTCCAATGCATGTAATGGTTGGGTTCATGTGAAACCAACTTTTATATTACATAAATAAAGTAAATATTTAAATAATTTAATTTAGACATTTTTACACAATTTTTATACACATGGTACTTAGATTTGAATAAAACATTTAATAAAATTGATTGTAGTTTGAAAAAAAAAATCCAATGCATGTAATGGTTGGATTCATATGAGACCATGATTTCGTGAGGGCCGTGAGGCCCGTGACACCACATTTTTTCACTTGAAACTTTATAGCAAAAATATTGTAAAGATAAAAAAATCCGAACTTTCACAGCAAAAACACTGTGGAGATTACTTTCACAGCAAAAACACTGTAAAGGTTACCTTCACAGTGTAAAAAAGTGGTCGCACAAGTCTCACAAAAACAAGCTAGTCTCACGTGATACTAAGTCATGCATATAAAAAAAAAACCATGTTTTATTCGGTTTGAAAGATTCTTAATTGGCCAACACAAAGTAGTGTTGATTTGTCATACAAATGGGTGGGACAAAAGTTGTTTGATAGTGAAGGACTATAGTTAAAAGCAATACAAAAACATAACAAGAAAACTAGAACCAAACAGAAACACTTCTGGTTCTAATTACCGGCAACAGATGAAAAAAGAAGACGGAATTTTGCCAAAAAAAAGCATATATCCAGATACATTCCTTTGGGGCTCTAAGGTTTAAGAAATCTATCTTTTTAATAATAACATTTCAGGAAACAGCTTCTTCATTTTAATGCAACATGAAAAGAAGAAAGATTAGATTAATCAACCAAGAACGGGGAAAATACGAGTAATATGATCCAATGGAATGATGTCTGCACTACTTCTCCTCAGCTCTGGATGATTAAACTCATTCCGTGGCAGTGACACCAGTTGCCCCTTCTCCACAATCCAACCACTATTTGCTACATGATGCTCAACAAATTTATCCAAAGATAAACCCTCCATATTAATGGCCTGTCACCATAAACAAAATAAATATATATATATATATATATTACCAAAAAAATAAACACCATCTTTTCTTACTAATATTGATTTGCAGGAAAGAACAAACATGCCTACCAAACAAAAGAGGCTATGGGCCAAGGAAGGAATGCAGAAGTGTCAAATGGCTTCTGATTTCATAATAACTTTAGGAATGAGAAAAAGAGAGCAAATGCTCAAGTACCTCAGCAATGACAGACCGCGGGACCTTTTGGTATGTCAGGGACAGGACATGCACTGCATATTCTTGAATTGCTTGCTCAAATCCTGCATCAAAGTTTTTTAACCCCCTAATTAAAGACAATTATAGCAAAATCAAAGCTTAAAACAGTAACTCTTGTTTTTTTAGGGGGACTATTAGCTCCCATATCATGGGAACAACTCTCTACCCTTTGGGGTAGAGGCATGGTCTGCACCCCTCAAGGGAACCATACCTCATTGTGGGATATATTGGTTTCGTTAGGATTTAGTTGATATAATGACTAAACAGATGCAAGAACTAAAAAGCACAATTCTTGCAGTACCAGTTAACTGTTCCCAAATAAAGCACCATTTACGCAGTACCAGTAGCTAGGTGGTGTTCCGACTCAAAGCAACTTTACACGGAGAGAGGATGAAGACCAACAGTTTTTCCAAATACCCAAGTCAACAAGAGGTGTTCAACCTTATGCAGAAGCAGTTTTAATACAATAACTGGGTAATACAAGAAAATCTTGATGGTCACTGTTATCCCCTTGCAGGTGCCATAAGAGCAAAAGACTAAACTTCCACATATTTATTTATAAAAGATGCATCAAATCTCAGTTAACAAGACAAGCCTTACAATCATTGAAGAGGTAATTGGCTGACTACATACCTGGCACAACTTCTAAAATATGGCGGCTTTTAGCTGCTTCATCCCAAAACTGACGAAACTTTGCAGTCTGTATACCAAATAGCAGGTTATATCAATCATAAAATTAACAAGATAAATGGTTATGCTGATTATGCTACAAGGCAATTCAACAATCTTTCGATGTAAAATAGTTTGTTGGAAAATGGTACTCCAAAACTAATTTCCACCCCGAAGTAGCAGATGCCAAATAGTAGCGGATGCAAACACAACCATAATTTCCACCCCAAATCCAATCCAGTCCTGAAGCATACTTACAGACTAGCGCAAGACACAGACACAAAAACAGAATGCAGCAGCAAAGAACAACCATAGGAGTCTTAAAAACCTTAATAATTCAATAATTAAACACAAAAATGTACCTCCAGATAGTGGGAGAGAACTATAAGAGTCTTGAACTGTTCATCCATTTGCTGACAATAGGAAAAGAAACACAAAAACACTTGTAAGATATGTAAGCCAAAAAATATGCCCCAAAATTTGTTCAAAAGAATAAATAAACAATCTACAAAAAATACAAGAGACCATGAGAAAAGTACCACTCTTTCTGGAATCAAGAAGAGACATAAGCTGAAATCTGGAGCAGGCATTGCCATAAGAGCCTACATATAAAATGGAGTGGAACATAAGGGTTCAGATACAAAATATTATGAGAAATAAATGTAAAATTGCATGCATAACACAGACATGTGACTGTATATCAGAAAAGAATCGAAGACTAATTGAAGTAACTCGTACAATAAAAAGCGTTTTGGGTAGAGGTTTCCCACAGACAACCCTAGTAGGTCCACCCAGTGGGTGGTCTACATGCCGTTTCCAGGTAGGCTTCTTCCTTGATTTCTTACTCATTGTGTGGGATACCTCAAATGCCACAGCCTCTGTGAGTAAGTCAACAGTATTTGAGATATCCTACATGATAAGTAATGTTTAACAAAGAGGTCTCCCTAGATCCCATGTAAATCTCCAAATAGTCCCTGTTTGTGTATGGAGAAGCTCCTTAGGTGAGCAATATTCATAAAGTGAGACGCCTCAACACTACTACATGTGTATGCACTTACAAACCTTGATCAAGATGTGGGCAACAATCTGGGTGCTCATCCTCTCTGGCTCGAACTGTATAATATTAAGAGGATATATACAAAGCAAGCAAAAGAATTCAGTAAATCGAAATATAAAATGCCAAGAAAATTTCAAGGCAAAAGTGTGAAAAAAGTTTTGAGAATAAACTAAATATTGAATTACCTGATAGAGGCGAAGAAGACAAAGGTTTGCATCTAAGCTGTACGTCTGCATTGAAACCTGAAGTTGATGAACCATGTTAGATAAAAATAAAATTCAGATTATTGCAAGTGAAGTATAGAAAAAACAAAATACACACACAGCCAACAAATTCTCAATGTATTTCAATACCTAAACAAAGAAGTTGCAAACTCATGAAAGATGACAATAACTTTCTAGAAGACAGATGATATTTATCAAGTTTCAGAAGAGCATAACCTTAAACACAAATAATAAATGTCACATTTAGATGTCTAAACATGTAATTGGCAAAAACGGTGTTAAGAAGCTAACCAAGAAAATTCCTATTCTTCTTTCTATCAGAAGAATAAATGAAATTTTGAGCCATCTCGCCAGTATCTCACTTGTCTAGAATGGTCAATTCACCAAATAAATAAACAGTTTGTGGTGGTGATGGGGTTAGGGAGAGAAAAGAATAGTGATGGTGGTGTATTTTTGTCACTTAATATTATTTTGGTTTTGTTATGTATTTTTAATGTTGGCATAATATAAATATAAATATAAATGATGCACTGTTTTTGAGGGCATCAGCAAAAAAAGTTGTCCTGTTAGCATTCAAGTAAATAAAGTTAACATCTGGTCAACTCTTGGGCATTCTGTCAAGAAATGGTAAGTACAATGTTTACTCTCTCCATTGGAGCAAGTTCAATAGTTTTTTTCAATTTTCACAACAAAGTAGCAAAGTAGTATGGTTCAAAATCTCTTTTTACTCTTTATAAACTATGAATGGGATCTTTGTATTATCATACCATGTATAATTAATACTCGTATGAATTGTTATCATAAGGGCTATGCTATCTACAGCGATCATGAACACATACTTAGAAAGCAGGAACTTTGGTTCATAAAAGCTTAAGCTACTCACTGCCACCTCAACTAGTAAGGATGCCAAGAAGATGGTTCTATACTGAGAGGACAAAATTGTCGTAAATTTCTAAGATATTGAGAGGACAAAATCATGAATGAAAGGATGGTTGAACTATTTTGTCTCATACTTTACCTAATTTTTTACATTAATGGTGATTGTGAAGGTTGAAATAGATGACCATTATTCTTACATGGAAGTCCATATAGTGTAAATAACCAACTATACGGAGCAACACGGAAGATGGATCTTTTCTGTCAAACTCTATATTCATCTGTTGGTTTCCTTTCGGGTGGATTGGTTTAAATATGATAGAATTTTCAGTTAGGGGTAAAAGACAATATATTTTATTTCAGAGACTGAAAAGAAATTGAGAGGATATTTGTATTCATGGTATGTGATTTCTGTAGGGGATTGAATTGAATTCATCAGTGTAGAACGTCGAGTAATAATGAAGAATGAATTAGATAGAAACCTGTTCGTTGACATAATTTTCAAGATCGGGTAGGATGTCAGGATTGTATGGATTAACGGCGACGAGTTGCTCCACGGTGTATGCCATTTGAGATTGAGACGGTTGCTCTCTTCCCATCTTTGCTGAAACTTGACCGGAAGGGTTTTGCAAGAAGCCGATGCCGAATGAATGTAGTTCTGTTACTTAGGGTTGAGATTGAGTTGAGACTTTGACCCGTTAATGGGCCAAATATTAATGGACCGCAATCCTCCCGGTCCTGGACCCCATCTTCTAGTCCATATTAATTTCTTGTATATTATTATATTATATTATATTATGATTTGGTTCCATTTGAGAAAAAGATTTAACGAGAGAAAAGTAAAAAAGGATCTATATCGAAATGTACCATATCAAGCATGATTTATGGATGGGTTTGAGATTAAAGGTGATCAAAGGTCCAGATTTCTTCTTACGTTTCTCACTTTTAACTCTCCTTGTCACACGACCCTTCGTCTATTATATTAACGATCTTTTCTCTATTTTCGTATTAAATAAATCTCAATGTATACATGTTTAAAACATGTGTACAACCATTAAGTCACCACACCTATATCCCTTTCCCCTTGTCGATGCTTCGTCCTCATGCAAAGGAATATTCCGCTTGATACCACAATTGAATCCAAATTGAAATCAAGCCTTAAACTAGGAAAGAATCCCTAAGGGAAAGAACTCAAAGCAAGGTGATTGGTCGTAGTGGAATGAGGGAAATTCACGTTGGTACTGGGTGGAGAAGGATTAAAACTTTCATCTATTGGTTTCTGCATCTAAACACGACTTGGTCGATTGTGTGAAATATATTAAGGTTTTTCATGTTTTTCATCTATTGGTTTTTATGGTATGGGATTGTATGGAAAGTAGTAACGTAAGTGCAGGTTCAATGTTTTTCATGTTAAGATACGTTAAGGTACGTGAATGATTGTTAAAGTTAATGAAGGTATGTGCAAGTTTAAAGTTTTTCGTTTTAAGGTATATCAAGCAGGTCAAGGTATGTGTCTTACAAAGCCATACCACTGAAGTTTCTCTTAATTAGGAAAATGCCAATGTTTTTTACAGCCTTGCGATAAAAGAAGTCTTAAAAGGTAATCTCATAATTTTCACAAAAAAAAATTACCATGTGATCTGAAGTTTATATATATATATATATATATATATATAGAGAGAGAGAGAGAGAGAGAGAGAGGAAAACACTAAAAAACCTGAATAACATCATGTGGCCCTGCATCCAGACGGTATACACAAATGCATACAAGCGATTGAAGCTGGGTTTTTTCTATGCATATAAATGCATGTTACAAATTACCAGTATGCATTTATGCATACCGTCCATATAAAAGGCTATCAGGGTATTCTTCAGTTTTCTTTTTTTAGCGTTTTCTTTCCTGAACCTAATCCTATATATATATATATATATATATATATATATGTGTGTGTGTGTGTGTGTGTGTGTGAGAAGCATTGATCAGTTTGGAGAGAATCGTGATAAAGCCTTATGAGCATTTGGATTTTTTATCTGATGGATGTAAAAAAAACATGGTAGCATTTTCATAAATAAGAGGAAGTTAAGTGATATGACTGTAAAAGAGATCGTACAAAACGATTAGAGCACGTCAGATGCGAAAAAACAAAAGATGAAAGTGCATGTCCATCATTCAAAGAAAAATGCTTGTGATCAACTTTGTCATCTGATAAAAAAAGATCAACGACTCTGAAGGTATTCTTACGTTCCAATGAGAACACACACATATGTCATAACCTTTTTTTTTATAGAGCGGTTTGAACACAAACCTTCTTCAACATCCACACACCTTCATTTACTTACTTATATCATGATGATGAAAGCTTTAACAAGACAATACATTTTTATTTTATTGTTTTGTTTTGGTTGATTCTTAAACCTAAATATTGTTTTTAGTTATGATAAAAACTAAAAGTCATAATTGAAATGGTGGTTAAGTTCATCTCATGGAACTTGTAGTGTTATGAAGGTTTCCAAGTTGAGTAAGTATCTCTGTCATGGGTTGATAGGGCACATCATGCACCCTTTCCTTTCAGAATTTCAACTAATATATTTATCTCAACACAACTATCAAATGATGTAATTAATCTTTGTTGCAACTTAATCTTCAACAAAGCATTTTAATATAATATATATATATATATACAAAGAAAATTGTTTGGATAAAAAAGGAAAACACATTACACATGCACATTCTATTAGCCAATAAAACAAACACATGAATTATATAAGAAAATGTCAACAAAAAGGAGATATGCATGATAATTTCTTGTTTATTTTTATTTTTGTTATTAGATTTTTTAAATACCGGTTATAATTATGAACAACAATTATAAAGTGTAAAGCTTGAAGGAATAAGGCATGAGGGATGCAAAAGAAGTGGATTGGAAAGGATCCAATAAACATGTCTGATTTGGATTTGGATTTGGATTTATAATTTAATGTTTTCAAAGATTAAGTCAAAACAATATATACCATGATATAACTATGAAAGGTACTACTAATAAAGGTTTTCTTTATCTATAAAAAGAAAATTCTATTAAAAAGAAAACAAAAGTAGAAATTGAAGAAAAACTTTACCTTTTTTTTCTTTTTTATATTAATCCTACAAACTTGAAATTATCAAATTTCATGCTAATTTGAGTTGTAAATTTTTTAAAACTTTAAGGGGGGTGTTTGGATTAGCTTATTCAAAACAATTTATGTGTTTTATAAAAAGTGTTTATCAACTTATATGGTACCACACCAGAATTAAAAAAAAAATGTTTGTATTAGCTTATGACGATTCCACACCAGAATAAGTTAATAAGTTATTTTTTAGTGTTTGGCAAAAAAATGGTTATACATGCAAAATGGCCAAAAAAGTGCTCATAAGTTATAAGTTGTTTTTGATAAGTCACAACCTTTTAACTTATCAAAAACTCTTTTTCACCGGTGAGGAATCGGTATAAGCATTTTTTATTTTCTCTCATCCAAACACTCAAATCTATTTTTCACCGGTGTAAGTTAATAAGTTGTTTTGATAAGCTAAAACAAACAACCCCTAACTAAGGAATTGAATTAGACGTGTTTGGACTTGACCCAACTCAACTCCCGATATCTCCCTTATATGTTATATGCGTCTACTTCTTAATATGTTGTTATTGTGTCAAACAACTTGTTAGCTCTTTCATTTAATAATTATACCACAATTCTAAATATAAACTTGCGTTTCGATTTATAAGAATTCTTAACTTTAGTTCTTCTTGGTGTTGGTCTTGTGGACTTCCAAACAACAAGATTGTTTTTTCTGAGGTTTAATAGGGTTTTTGAAGTTTAAGTTTTGTCTATTTACGGCCAATTAAATATTAATGAGTTACGAAATTTATAAGGTAGAGGAATTGTGTGTTAGTTTTATATATGGTTGTTTTAATAAGAAAAAGCAAAATTTGATGGGTTTGTTGTTAGTTCAATGATCATTGATTTGAAAAATACAATGGGATCTGATCCATTTTCACAATGGTTTGATGTCTAATGATTACAAATCCATGTCTCTTAACTATTTGAAAGATATTGATGTTTATTTAAGAGTAAACTACAATTTTGGTCCCTGTAATTTACATCCATCTACGAAAGTGGTTCTTACAATTATCGTTTTTACTATTTACATTTTGCTTTGAAAATCGTTCTTAATCACTAACTCTGTTAAATTTATACGTTAAATAATGGGCAACTTGGTCTTTTTACCATTTTCCTTATTTATTGATTTATATAATATACATTTATTTACAAAATATATATACTCACACCAAAACAACTTCAATCTTGACTTGCTCCGATCACCATCTCCGACAGTTGACCTGCTTTGGTCACAATGTCTGATGACTTGAAACCAACATGTTTTTTGGTCATCTTATGCAACCTAAATCAACAACTAACTAAATTCAAACTCGAAACACAAATATAAAACCATATCAAATCTAAAACCAAATCAAAACCCCCCAAATCAAAATCTATTACGGTATTACCTAACCTAAATCACACCTGAGATCAAATGGAGATGATGATGCTGATGATGATGATGGAGTTGCACGAGCTTCATGAATCATTCCCTCTGTTCCAAGATCTTAATTTCTAACTTATCATTCTTTGACGGAGCAATCACCGCCTCTTTTAGATCCCACCCTACCCCTTCTTTTAAATCTCACTGTCGTCTATGTGATGGGTACACCTTGACGGAGAGGGCGATGTTTGCTGACGAGGGGAAGGTGCTTCACAAAGCACCCATGGATGGAACTTATATTCGTTGGTCCATCGATTGAGATTCTGCTTCTTAATCCTCATGGCGATTACCACTGATTCAACAAAGAAAGAACGACTATGGATGGTGTAGTGGTCTTATCGCCAGGGATGGCATCCTCATTTGTCGGATGTATGTATATATATATATATATATATATATATTAATATAATACCAATATAAATTAGCAACTTACAATTTGATCACTGTAATTTAAATAAAATTTTATAACTTGTCCTTGTAAAAGTATAAAGACGAAAATACCTCTAACTTAACGGGAAAAAAGTTTACAAAGTTAATTCGAGAGACATTTCAAAGTAAAAAGTAAACAATAATTACAATAATCGTAGTTATTGAAGTCTAAGGACCACTTTCGTAGATGGGTGTAGACCACATGGACCAAAATTGTAGTTTATTCTTTATTTAATTTTGTTAATTGATGGTGATGTGATTGTGGGCCTATTCTTCGTGTGTATGTATGTACGCCATGTGTCTCTTTTTATAGTAGTTTACTTTTCTTATATTTGTGTTTCTTAGTTTTTTTCCATCTCCACTATTCATTTATTATAAAGAATTTTGAGATAATGTTTTTTTGTTTTCGTGCTTGTCGGTCGTAATGTTTCGACCATCAAATGTCACATGTGTTTTTTTAATCGTAAGGGGCCGTTTATCAAACGTTTATTCGGGTAAGTGTTTATCAAGTCATATTACCTTATCCGAGGAATATAACAACTATCAAAAATCTTACCTGCTAAGGACGAAGACAAGGAAAACAAGAACCAACAGTCTTACCCGATAAGTTTTGACGACGATGCTTACGACGGTAAGCGTTTACCGGGAAAATTGTTACATACGATGCCGTTTTGACGGACTAAAATCTTACCTAATAAATAAGTGATAGTGTTGAATTATGCTCGTAAGCACTTACCCGAGGAATATAACAACTATCAAAAATCTTACCTGCTAAGGACGAAGACAAGGAAAACAAGGACCAACAGTCTTACCCGATAAGTTTTGACGACGATGCTTACGACGGTAAGCGTTTACCGGGCAAATTGTTACATACGATGCCGTTTTGACGGACTAAAATCTTACCTGATAAATAAGTGATAGTGTTGAATTATGCTCGTAAGCACTTACCCGGATAAAATTTGGTAAATGGCCCCTAATTTTAAACATTTACGCGAGTCCTTCTCTTAAACAACCCTTACACATTCCCACCTTAGTACTAACAAGAAATTAGGGTTTGTTTCCTTCATAAAAGATGCTTAATTTGATGTTTTTGGTTTATGTTCTTTTTGGTATTGGATATGCGTTATTTTTTTGTTATTTGATTTATATGATGGTGATATTTATGGTTATGGTTGGTGAAACATACTAGTTCATTTGGTAAAAGAAGATTTTGATTTTAAAGCATATGGATGTTGATTCTATTGATGTTACTACATTCACAAATAAACAGTATTCGAAAAGTAGATATGCTTTTTTTGTTGTCAATAGTTTGTCAGTCAACTAGCCAATGGAGTAACCCGTTGCAGAAACAACACTATATCACTAAAAAAACACATAAGAAGACGAGTTTGTAGTTAATGTTATTTTTAAAAAAAGATATAGAATGATACATGGTTATCACTTTTTTTTGCAGAAAACTTTTATGAACATGCTAGCTTAACTAAGAAACAACAATAAACATGATCAACTTGGCAATTTTTGAAATACTAGCTTGATCTATTTAGCGATCTAACAACTATCTTACTCAATAGCAATTAAATAGTAGAACTACAAATAAGAGTAAATCAAGAATTAAAATAATACAATTACAACACTACCAAGATTTTACGTGGATCAATCATATTCAACTTGAGTGTGATCTACAACACTAACATCAATCTTAATTTTTTTTCAATTTACAATTTTAGCATTCTTATTCTTGATCGACTAGCATCAACAATCAGATATGATTCTTTATAACTTTATATTTATATTTATTATTTGTTAATTTCTATATATCTCTAAAATATGCATGAAGTGAGTCATAGTACTGCAAGAAAGTATGACGATGCAACAATAATTTATTTGTTGGTAATTAAGAGGTTGTTTGTTACCTCTTAACAGTTTTATTAAAAGACAGTCTTTGAATCGATAAGAGGTGAATCCTGTTTGACAAAAAATGAGTTTGTCTCTTAATGATTCCAAAACCTTCTGAATCATTTTGTATCCTAAACGTCTCTTAACCATTCAGAGCTCTAATTTCATTTTTGAACAATACCAAACAGTTATATTCCATTTTGCACTATATCATAAAAGTCTCTTAATTAATCATTCTAACCACTTAGTCATTTTGCACTAAACTATTTAACAATTACCAAATAACCCCTAAGGGGGCGTTTGGTTCGCATAATGGAATTGAATGGAATGGAATCTGTCAAAGGAATTTGACTTTGAAGGAATTGGAATTGAATGTGTCAGGTTTGACCAGCTGTTTGGTTGGCAGAATTGGAATGGAATCTGTTGAAAGAATTGGAATCTATCTGTTTGGTTAACATAATGTAGCTTTGGAATTGGAATGAAATTCCAGTAAATGACTAAAATACCCTTTTTATTAAATTTAATTTTTTAAAACTAAAATTAATAAAATAAAATAATTATTAATTAATTCAATTTTTTAACACTAAAAACAATGAGTTTTTTTATAATTAAAAACTACATAAAACAGCTAAAACAGCAAAAATCATAATTTTTTTACAGCAAAACGGCTAAAAACATCAAAAAAACTGCAAAACAACATCTGTTAGGGCAAGACATAGTTTAGTTGTTGCAAAAGATGATGAATAACCTAACTGTTAGGGGTGGACAAAAACCGAAACAAAACCGAAAAAAGCCGAGAAACCGAAAAACAAAAACTGAAAAAACCCCCGAAAAAACCGAACCGAAATCGAAAAACCGAAAACTGAAAAAGAAGAACCTCAAAAAAACCGAATCGAAAATCCAAACGGTTCGGTTTTGGTATTGTTGGGTAATGTGGTAAGGGTATTTGAGAAATTAAAAAAGGAGCAAATTCAATTCCCATGAAATCCCAAGGGTAACCCAAGGAATCTCAAATTGCCCTATTTTGGAATTCTTTGGAATTTGCCAAATTCCAATTCTTGAAAACAATGAACCAAACAAGGGAATTGGAATCTGGTCAATGGAATTCAGATTTCAATTCCACCAGATTCCATTCAATTCCAGCGAACCAAACACCCCCTAAGTCTTCCGTTAAAAAAGTTAGATGTTAGATGAAATTGCATTTTTATTAATTTATATTTAAGTTGTTCTTCCTGTGAAGTTTGATGACGTTGGCTTGAATCATAATTGATTTGAAAATACGAAGTATCTATTTCCAAAATAGTTTGAAGCCTAATGATATATTAATAATCCATGATTTTTTTCTCTATAAAATATAACTAAAACCAAATAAATTATACCAAAAAGACTAGTATTTTATTACTTTTAATTGATATTTATATTGTTTATATCTTGCATTTATTTTTTTATGTTTTTGTCGTTTCCATCTTTTATTTCTGTAATGGATGAGATATTGAATTGTTGATGTTTATTATGTTAATTGATGGTGGTGTGATTATTGGATTATATACGTACCTTGTGCCTTTCATTTTATGTTATTAATTGTGTGCAAGGGTTAACATATAGACCTTATATTATAGTATCATGTGGTTAATATTAAAAGAAAAGGTTAGGGGATAATAATAATAATATAGAACTATGGATACAAGAATATAAATGTTTAAACAAGTAAAAATTTGAAGGAAACTAATAAATGGTACAAATTAAATTACACAGGAAACTTGAACTTTAAGGCTAAGAAAAGCGTCAACCACTGATTGATTTAGGTGGTGTCCCCACCTTATTCCTACCCCTTGATTGGTGCCATCCATCCACAACATCAATATATATTATATATATATATATATATATCATTTAATTATTTAGTTTAATCTAATCATTCATTGTTTTAGGGAGGGATCAAAGTGGGACTATATATACAGTATACAGTGACTGAGTGGCATGTGACACTGTACATCATGGTTTTCGTCGTACTAATTTTTTCTTATGATTTTAAAATAATATTATGTTTTCTATTGTCTTCTATTTTATGGGCAAGTAATTTTACCATTTGAAAACTTCTCATGGTCTGTCAGTACTATATAATATTACCTCAACCCTTCACTCTCTTCATCCATTGATTCCTAATTCTTATTTTAATTTCCACATATATATATATATATACCAACATTAATTATTTTTTTGTTGCTTCAAATTGAAGAATCATTCATGCAATTATATTTATTGGTTTTCTGTCAACTTCACCTAACCTAAAACTAAATTTTAAAAAACAAACAAACCTACCCCTCACACTTTTATTAATAATCGAAAGCAATCATAAATCTTACCCTACAACTTTTATAATTCATCGTAAAATATTAAACAACAACCATATTTATATCGAATAACAGTGTATCATTTTAAATCAATGTATGTTGATGCATGCGGGTCTAAAAGAGGTTTTTTTACTACCTTTTTTATTTATTCACTTAAGTATAATCATAATTTACTAACTAGCATCAAACTTTGAAACTTGAACATAACTAATACCTATACTTAATTACATTATTTTAACCACATAAATTAATCCAAAACATCTTAACACATAATTAATACCTCAAAACTCAAAATACAATAAAATAATTAGTTATAAGAATCAAATTATCGTACAACCTAAACACTATAATTAATAATTATAAAGAAAACATTAACCAAATACAATGTATTTGCACCACACCACTACTTCAAAGTGTAGCTATAGATTATCATTACAAACAAATTCTTCCCAAGTCTATTTCAATGCTTATTATATATTAATTTGTGTTCAAAAGTAATTTGCTTTATTAACATGTAAAAATGCTAAAACTTTTTAAATAATATATAAATTTAACCTTTTTGTTAGTAATATTTATATCTGACTTTAACAATATTGTAACATCTTAATTTGTTAAGTTAAAGTTTTATTAATACAAAGGTGCTTAATTAAAAGTTGTTAGAAAAACATAAGTAGAAAATCTACTTATGTATATATAACCACTACATGCACATGGAAGTAAAATGAAAGAAACCCAAGAAGTTGCCTTTGGAGACCAAACATACATTTAATGCTATGTACGTAGATAAGATATTTGTACATATATATATGGTTAAGAAGCTTTAATTAACACTCACTCACTCTCACCCACCCACCTCTCCCTCCCTCTTTATATCTATTTATATACGAAGAGAATACTAAAAAAGAATCAAAGTCTCAACTATTCCTATATTTTAATTTTATGGTTGTGAATGAATAAGAACAATTATATTTTGTCGAAACCAAATACACGACTTGTAAGGCGAATGATTACATTTAAATCTAAACCATCTATTTTTTGGATCCAACAGTTTATATGAACTCCCTTATTTTCCTCTATCTAAAGCTTTTAGATCCAACAAATTTATATGTTTGCCATATTACCTTATTAAATTTTTTTCACTTATTAGGATCTATAACACATATAAAACGGTAAACGAAAGACATGAAATGCCCAATTACTTCATATTTTTAAAGGCAAACAAATTTTATTAGATCACGAAGGAAAAATGCTACACAATAAAGAGGGCTCACGAGGCTTTAATTCTGCAAGGTTAAACAACTTATAAGCCAAAAGGTTAGAAAATCACCTTACACCTCAAAAGTCAAATAAAATCCTAAAACAAGTATTTATTTAAAATCTAAACCCATAAACTATTCCACTTGTTTGACTAATCCAAAATAAGTCATTAAACTACAAAATACATTCAAAGACTTTAATAAATCTCACGACCCAAACTAACACAAAGTCTAACAAACTCAAATCATATGTAATTTCTATAGATCCACAAAATCAATATATCAATAATGTATTAACATCAAATAATCTACACATGCACATAAATCCCGATGGTATGAACGAATCCATCGCTTCATCTAAATGTGTAAAAGATCTTTTTGGGAAATTTCAAACGAACAATTTCAACGAAATCTTTCAATTGGTCTTTCTCTTCAGGCATCATATCCATAGTTAGCACATTCACGCTAATTAGCAGTTGCACGATAGGAGGCGTGTCTCGAGCCTATGCTTTAAGACCATCTCATAGGGACGGTCTTTCCATCGAACGTACTCCCCTCTAGATGCAGGAATAGCGACATGTACTAAATGTTAAAGCCATATTTCGACCTGAACGTTTTCGGGAATCAAAATCCACACATTTTGTGATTTGACATTAAAATGTCCAAACTCATCAAATCAAGTGTACCAAGAATGAAATTTCACCAAACAACAACACAGCACAACACATTTGATAAATCACAAGGAAAACACTTAAAACTTCAAAATAACTTGAACTCACTTGACTAGGTTAAGTTAATCCTAGATAACAAACCCAATTTCTAGCATCCATTGGTGAAGACTTTAGATCCCTAAATTAAACTTCCAGATCTATGATGCAAAGCTCTCAAGAACATTCTAAATCTCTAGCAAAGTACCAAAAGGAGAAGAGATGCAAAGTGACCAAAAAACTCTAGGTCAAAAAATGGTAGTTTAGAAGCTTACCTCCAACATTTAGAAACTCTAAAATTACCAACGATGTCTCCAAAAACCCTTAAAATCGGACATTGAGCCTCAAGAATATTCAAGGTAGAAAGAAAATGGAGATGGAGAAAGTTGGGGTGAAGAAACGTGGAAGAAAACCTTAAAGTCAGACATTTTTAGAGCTGACAGGCCTTAATGTGGATTTTCAAGTAGCAAAAATCGCATGAAAAGTCACCCGAACTCTTAGAAAGTTGTATGGAAAGTTACCTAAACTCTTAGAAAGTCGCATTGAAAATCGCCTATGCAGAAAGTCGTGTTGAAAGTGGCATTAATTCTGATTGCACGATTTCTTTGTTTTTCATGCCTGAGTCGATCTCCAACCATCCTAATATAAAAATAATACAAAACCCTCATAATTTATCATCTTTAGTGCCATTCGACAATGTGATTAATCAAAAACGGAATCCTGAAAATCATGGGAGTTACAATTTAGGTCTTAACTGCACAACATAAGTCACTGGAAACCCCCACAACGGAATATGCAAGCAAGCCAATCAGGGATGCGACTCGGTGTAATTGAAATACAAACTGGAAAGCGCAACCTAGGTTATGATTGAGTCTATTTCATGCAAAAATCCTTTATTCGAGTGGTTACTAGTTAGAGGGGTATAAATTACTTCTAAAATCAGCCATTGAGGGAGAGACCGGCCACAATCAGGAAGCATCTTGGGCGATTTGGAGCCGTTGTTGGTGTTTCCTTCAATTCATTAGGTATACTCATTGATATATAGAATTCTTCTTTTATCATACCACTTTAATTTGTTTGTATGCTTAGTTTAATCTCACTCCCCTTACTGTAGTGTAGATATTGTCAAATACCTTTTACAACCAGTCCATGTAGATTCAATTAACCATATTTACCACTAATTAACCATCGTGCAAAATGATGTACTCAATACTAGTACTTTATTAAGATCATTGGACGCGCTACCAACTTTTGGTACCGAGCCTAAAATAATCCTTACTTATGTCTTGGTTGATTTGTAATTCACTTGAGTAAAATTACTCAAATATTAATTAAATAAGCACCATAATATACGTTTTATATTAAATATTCTTTTATAAATTACGACTCATCAACAAGAAACTCAAAGATCCAAATGTTTGATGGATTTAGCAAATTTATAAAAGTTGTTTTAAATAACTTAAATTTAAAATATGTAAACTAAGAAAGAAAACATATCTTTTCTTTTGAACACTTTTAACACAAAAAAGCAATTAAAGTATAGATAAATCCTGAAATATTAAAATATTTAGAATGGTAAGAATTAGCAAGTTTTTTTGTGACATTTTATAAATGAAGTCAAATTTGGGCAAATGCATAAGTTTTCTTCTCCAACATTTGAAGGACTAATTAAACCACGAAGTTAAAAAACAAATACATGTATTAACTTTCTAGAAGTTAAGAAAATAAAAATCCAAAACACACATAGTTGTTAATAATTAGAAGGTTTAATGGTTAAAGGGATGAAAATATAGACAGAGAGGAAGCATATAAGATAGAAAGGATTTACATTTGATTATGTTTATTGTTACTAATTGTTTTATATTTTATTTTGATATACATATTAATTAATTGAATTATTTTAGATTGTTATTAAGTCGACTTAAATTAAATATGTGGTTGGTACAGGAGCAAACTGCAACGTGTTCCCGCGTCCACAAAGTATTTTTTCATGCAAACCGGATAGAAGAAACCGCTCATGGTTTTGGATCAATACATATATATATATATATAACATATATTTATATTACAATATATATATATATACGAGTCACCAGGGCGGGCGCACATGGTTTCTCTTCTAGAAATTATAATTTGGAAGTGTATGTAATTGTAATTGGTGGGCTCCCTTCCCTTTGTACTTTTCAAATTCCACCTACATCTTCACCTTCATTCCTTCAACATTTGTAAACAAATATATGGAAAGACAATACAAATACACAACCTAATTATTTTGTCCTTATCTTTTTCGATTAAGACCATCTTCTTCTGTTGATTGTTTGAATATGGGTTAAAGACGATTTAAGCATCGGAGTAAAGGCTTGACGATGACTTGATCTATTAAATACTTGATGTTTTTTATTTTTAAAATAGAAAGAATTGAGATTTTGATCAATTTTTTGCTCCAACACATTTCCAAAAACTTTATCTAAAATGAAGAATGTATGTAAGAGTACAAAAATTTCCAAATTTGAAGAAATTTCCAAAAATGATCACCATAAGATAAAAAATCTTTTTTTCATTATGTTCCACCAATAATTTTTTTTGAAATTAAATGTTTAGGTGAGATAAATAATATTTTATTAGAAATATAGAATATTTTAACAAGATAACGAATGTTGTAATCTTCAAAATAGACAAGTTGTTGGAGTTGAATTTAATATTTTTTTTGAGATTTTAAAATTTGATTCTTCATCTTGAAGAAATTATAGATTTTTTTTTAATATACTCTCAAGTGTTTGAAGAAAATGGCGTGAAAGACAAAGAAAAAAAAATAGAATATTTATAGTGTTACCATGGTTCATTTTTATATATTTTTAGTCTGTTCAAGTCTTTTGCATGCTGATGATCATCAGAGATGCTCTAAGTACGAGTATTTGAAACCGATTAAAACAAAGATTTTTATTTTAATGAATTTTGATTATTTTCTAAACGAAGGAAAGAGATCATATATATATATATATATATATTTTAAATTTCATAAAAAACAATTAATTAAAAGAGAAGATAAAAATCAATATTAAATAAAATGTTTGAAATTGAATGTATTTATTTTTTAAGCATCCATTTCGGATAAATTTGATGCTCTTATAAAAACATTAGATATTTTAATGGAAACTTTTATTGATATAGAATAAAATTAAAATGTTATTAGATTAGATTAGATTATATTATCATGAGAAAATGAAATAACACATAGGATTGTTTGGTCAAAGCTATATACATTCTCAGAAGAGAAGAAATAGTCAGAGTGGCTGGCCAGCTCCTTTTATTTATTTATTCATTGTTGTGGTTACTAGGCACTAAAAATACTATATATAAGTTTTTGAAAACTTAAAATATACTTAGGCAATTGTTTCTTAACAAAAACTAACAACATGTAATAGGTTTCAAGTAACTAGTTGCCTTCTGATTCATATTTTAATTACACAAACTATGTGCTTGTTTATTTAATTACTAATACTAAAAGGAAGCTTTAATTGATGATTAAAAACCAAGTAGTAATTAAAAAATATATGTAGGATTTAATTCAATACACTCCTCCATGGCAAAGAATGTTTTATTTAATAATAATGTGAATAATCAAATAAATACAAAAAACTTAATTTCCTTTTAATCAACATCATCTAAACTAAAAGACATGATCCTTTTTGGTTGAAATTGAAAGCCCATAAATAAAGATGAAAGGAAGATTGTATATTTATGGGTATTTTTATTTATTTATTTAATAAAATAAAGAAAATGATTTTGAAAAAAGTGAAATGGTACGTAAATATATACATATAATAAATATGGGGTAAGAAAAGGAAAAAAAAAAGAAAAGAAAAGAGAAGAGAAGGTGGTGATGCGTGTTTTCCACTTTCTGCTCTGCATCTTGCCTATATAATCAACCCTTCCTACTCTACTCTTCTCATCTCATCTCATCTCATATGCTTTCCCTTTCTTCCATCTTTGCGTAATATCTCCGTTCGTTCGTTCGTTCGTCCTCCTTTTTTTTTTAATTTCTTATTTTTGTTTCTTGTTGACCAGAAACAAAGAAAAAAGGTATGATGCTCCAATCCATCATCTCTTTTACTTTTTTCATTTTCATTTTCATTTTCAGTTCTTGCACAACAAACCCTTAACTTCATCTTGATTTTTAGTTACTATACACAACAATTTTATTTGGTTTGGTTCTTTTTTCTTTGTTGATGAATTTAGTGTCTCTGTGCTTGCTGACAACAACAACAATAATTAATGTGGATTAGGTAGATGGTTAATAATCAAGATATTTGACTTACTGTTCTTCAAAACCATTAATCTATACAAAAATCCAATTTCAAGTTTGCTCTGTTTTTGTTGTTGCTAAATCTCTTTAACTTCCTTGTCTTGCAGTTGAATAATCTTTGTTTTGTTTAAGTGCCGATCATGGCGGAACGTGTTTTCACTCGTGTTCACAGTCTTCGTGAGCGCCTCGATTCAACTCTCGCAACTCATCGTAATGAAATCCTTATGGTTCTTTCAAGGTATACATATATCTCCTCATCCATCAGCTTTAATTACAGCTAGTTTGAGCATCTTTTTGTGTTTGTTAATTTTGTGATGATGTAAAATTTCAAGGATTGAAAGCCATGGAAAAGGAATATTGAAGCCTCACCAACTGATGTCTGAGTTTGATGCCATCTGCAAGGAGGATCAAAGCAAACTCCATGATGGTGCCTTTCATGAAGTTCTCAAATGCACACAGGTTCACCTTTTTTACTCTTTATTTATTTTATTTTATATATAAATTTCATAGGATGATTTTGTGTGTTTTGATATATAATAGGAAGCAATAGTGCTGCCTCCATGGGTTGCACTTGCTATTCGTCTGAGACCTGGTGTTTGGGAATATATAAGAGTGAATGTGAATGCACTTGTGGTTGAGGAATTAAGTGTCCCTGAGTATCTTCACTTCAAAGAAGAACTCGTTGATGGAAAGTAAGTATTATTAGATTGTTTCATAAAATTCCTTTTAGAAATGGAAATGGAAAACTTATTTATATATGTGTGTTGATTTGATTGATGGCAGTTCCAATGGCAACTTTGTACTGGAATTGGACTTTGAACCTTTCACGGCATCTTTCCCCCGCCCAACCCTCACGAAATCCATTGGAAATGGGGTTGAGTTCCTTAACAGACATCTCTCTGCTAAAATGTTTCATGACAAGGATAGCATGCACCCTCTCCTTGATTTCCTCCGAACCCACCACTGCAAGGGAAAGGTATATTTATACATGTTTAATTCTTGACTAGTTGTTGCATGTAAATTAATTTAACATATATAAATATAAATAAATGGGTGTTGTTTATGCAGACAATGATGCTAAATGATAGAATCCAGAACTTGAATGCTCTTCAATCTGTATTGAGGAAGGCATCTGAGTATTTGTCAACACTGGATGCTACTACTCCATACTCTGAGTTTGAACATAAGTTTCAAGAGATTGGGTTAGAGAGAGGTTGGGGTGATAAAGCAGAGGGTGTTATGGAGATGATCCATATGCTACTCGACCTTCTTGAGGCTCCAGATGCTTGTACTCTTGAGAGATTCCTTGGAAGAATACCCATGGTTTTCAATGTGGTTATTCTATCTCCACATGGTTACTTTGCTCAAGAAAACGTTTTGGGATATCCAGATACAGGTGGTCAGGTTGTTTACATTCTAGATCAAGTTCCTGCTCTTGAGCGTGAGATGCGCAAGAGGATTAAGGAGCAAGGACTTGATATTGTTCCTCGAATTCTCATTGTAAGTCTTTTATTTACTATATATATATATATTAATTAATTAACAAGAATGCAATGAATTAATGCATGGTATACATACATAATACATACAGGTTACAAGGCTCCTCCCTGATGCTGTTGGAACCACCTGTGGGCAGCGTCTTGAGAAAGTATATGGATCAGAAAACTCTCATATTCTGCGAGTTCCCTTTAGAAATGAAAAGGGAATTCTTCGCAAATGGATCTCTCGTTTTGAAGTATGGCCATACATTGAGACTTTCACTGAGGTAATACACCCACCTTCTATTCTTTTTCTTCTCAATACTTGTTAGTTATTTACTTTACTTACTCATCTATATATATATATATAAATATAATTGTATTGCATTAGGATGTGGCTAAAGAAGTTACAGCAGAGTTGCAAGCAAAACCAGATTTGATCATTGGAAACTATAGTGAGGGAAACCTAGTTGCCTCTTTGTTGGCTCACAAGCTAGGTGTCACTCAGGTACGTATATCTTTTGAAACTCACATATCACAACTAACTGTTTTTTATTTATTTATTTATAAATTAAGTAAACTAATGCATGGTATCCCCTGCCTCCTGTAGTGTACCATTGCTCATGCCCTGGAAAAAACCAAGTACCCGGATTCTGATATCTACTGGAAGAACTTTGATGAAAAGTATCATTTCTCTTCTCAGTTTACAGCTGATCTTATTGCCATGAATCATACAGATTTCATCATCACAAGTACTTTCCAAGAGATTGCTGGAAGGTATACATACATACTTTCTTAGTTCTTACTTCTTATTGCTTTATGTATATATTACAATTGGGTGTTGAGTATATATATAATTGGGTTACAAAAGCTTTGTTGATGTTAATTTGCAGCAAAGACACAGTGGGACAGTATGAGAGTCATACAGCCTTCACAATGCCTGGACTGTACAGGGTGGTCCATGGAATAGATGTGTTTGACCCCAAGTTCAATATTGTTTCACCTGGTGCTGATATGGGGATCTACTACTCTTATACTGAGAAAGAAAGGAGGCTCACTGCCCTCCACCCAGAAATTGAAGAACTTCTCTTCAGTTCTGTTGAGAACGAAGAACACCTGTAAGGATATTAATTAATTAATATTCTTCATGTATTATTTATATATATATATATATATGGTGATAGCATCAAGTAAATGAATGAATGTTATGTGACAGATGTGTGTTGAAAGACAAGAATAAGCCCATACTATTCACAATGGCAAGATTGGACAATGTGAAGAACTTAACAGGATTGGTGGAGTGGTATGCAAAGAATGATCGTCTGCGTGAATTGGTGAATCTTGTTGTGGTGGGTGGTGACAGAAGGAAGGAATCAAAGGATAATGAAGAGCAAGCCCAGATGAAGAAGATGTATGAGCTGATTGAGAACTACAAGCTGAATGGACAGTTTAGATGGATATCTTCACAGATGAATAGAATTAGGAATGGGGAGTTGTACCGTGTGATTGCAGACACCAGGGGTGCCTTTATTCAGCCAGCATTTTATGAAGCATTTGGGTTGACGGTGGTTGAGGCCATGACCTGTGGTTTGCCCACATTTGCAACCCTTCATGGGGGTCCTGCTGAGATCATTGTTCATGGGAAATCTGGGTTCCACATTGATCCATATCATGGAGACCAGGTCACTGACCTGCTTGTTAACTTCTTTGAGAAATGCAAACAAGACCCTTCTCATTGGGAGGACATTTCCAAGGGTGGTCTGCAGCGTATCCAGGAGAAGTAAGTTACTTATTTAAAGCTTTATAATTAATTATAAAGATATATGTTTATTTAATAGTATATGGTATTATATAAAGCTGATGATATTGTTGTTTGAATTTTGCAATTGCAATTGTAGATACACATGGCAGATTTACTCAGAAAGGTTGTTGACACTTGCTGGAGTTTATGGATTCTGGAAGCATGTCTCAAAGCTTGACAGGCTTGAGATCCGTCGTTATATTGAAATGTTTTTTGGTCTCAAGTTCCGCAAATTGGTAAGTTATGTTCAATGGTATATATATATATAGAAAATGGAAGGATGCATAACATATATATGATTAATGTTAATGGTGTGGTTGCAGGCTGAGTCTGTTCCATTGGCTGTTGATGAGACCAAGTGAGCAATTGCAATGTCAATGATGGTGGAGTTATGCTCGGCATATAATATATGATGGTGGAGTTATGCTCGGCATATAATATAATAAAACTGCAAGTCAAGTGAAGAGAGGATTTTGAAAGGCTTTTTTGCTTGTGTTTTGTGTGTTGTAATGTGTATGTGTTCATTCCAATTCCAATTCCAATTTCAATTTCAATTTCAATTTCAATTCCTATTCCATTTGTGTGATTGACTTCTGCCTTGCATCCTCCCCAAATTGGAATTTGTAATCAGTCATTTTCAGTAATCTCTTTTTTTCTGTTTCAATCTCAATCTCTATCTTTCTTTATCTTCTATATCTATATACACACACACACACACTATGTTTACATCATATTCTGTTTCATGCAAAGACATTCTCAATTTTCTCATATACATCCAATGATATAAAATGAAGTTGCAAGATGTTTTGTGTTTTATACCTTTTCAATATCTTTTAGATGCAAATGTAATATTACTAAATGGATGGTGTTACTTTTAAGAGCTTAAAATCAAACAAGTAGGAAAAACGGATATTCGGATCAAGGGTCTTTTTCAATTATTGCAAGCCCCCACCTCCCTCCCTTTCTAAAAATACGGAATTGCCACTCGATGTCCCATCCAACCTTTATATATATAGGCTAATACTATGATATAACCTAAAGCCTAATCGATTCCTAAAATACACAACCAAAAATTGTTAGAATTTCGCTATCAATTGTTTTTACCCACCCAATCCAACCCTTACTTGTCACTAGTTGGTTGATTTGTCTACTTTTTATACATACATATACAAAGGAGCTTAAGGGGAAAGTCTCAACTAAAGTACGTCCTAGAAAGTTCTCCATCCGGACAGTATGATACAAGTGATTGAAAATGACTTTTTTTTTTTTTTTTCTATATACACGAATGCATGTTACAAATTACCAGTGGATATTTTTTGTGCATACCGTCCAGATAGAAGACTGTCAAGTTGTTTTCAGTTTTTCTTTGAGGTTTTCCCTAGACCCTACGTATACGTGTACAAGGTACAAGGTGGGATTAATAGAAATGGAGATTCAAAATACCCTCCGACAATGATCAATCGGTTTTAACTCAATGATTATAAACAATAGTTATTACATTTTTCCATAACGAAATCTCTATTTTTTTAGGGTTCTCTCTTGAACCTTTCTCTAAGCATTAGATATATGTATATACAAATGTAGAAGGGGGGTTATGATCAAGTTTTCCTTAAGCAAGCTTGTGCACATTTCGACTGATAAAAGCCCAAAAAACTTGGCCAGTGTTTTGATCAAGTTTAAATGGGTTTGATTTAGAGACAGTTGTTAGTAAGAAGGCAGGTTTGGACTTCCCCAAACTATATATACATACATATATATATATATATATATATATATATATATTACCTTGAAGCGTTTAAACTGTAAATAATAAAGAAAAGAAACAAGAAATCGGCGTCTTGCATTTGAATTCAGGGAAGAAAGTCATCTCCAACAACAAACAATAATGGAGTCCTCCTCCTTCACCATCAACAAGTCACCAAGACCTTCTTCTTCCTCACTTGTTCTTACAACATTCATCCCAGTAGCATTACTTCTACTCCTCTCTTCTTTCTTATTCTCTCATAAACCCCATTCACCACCACCACCACCACCACCGCCACCACCACCACCGATCATCGTTCGACTACCACATTCATTCATCAAAAACACCTGCACAAATACGCTCTACCCTTCTCTCTGTTTTCACACCCTCTCCTCCATCCCTACCAACTTCCACCATGACAACAACCAAACAAGAATCCTCCATCTCCTTCAATTCGCCATCCAGAAAACCATCAATCGTGTTACAAAATCACGTTCCAGAATGGGCACTCTCACTCTAAATCTCAAGGTTCAAGAAAACGACTGGGTCGATAACTGCATCGAATTGGTCGATCAGACCCTCTATGAACTCCAAGAATCCCTTAAACCCTTATACCCACCTTATAACGAACCACCGCCTTATGCCACCATCAAAACCCTACTCAGTGCCGCCATGACCAACGAAAACACTTGCATTGAAGGTTTTTCCGATTTGAAACTCCAAGATAACGCACAGACACGCCTTGGTCGCAACTTCCAGAAATCTCTTACACCCATCATGCGTATGATCAGCAACTGCTTAGCCATCATCAACTACCTGGAAACCATCGCTCCCGCCACCACCGACACCTTCAAAAATTCACGTCTTCTGTCCAAAGGACTCTACCATGATCATGTCCCATCGTGGATGACCGCCGCTGATCGGAGACTGATGCAGACACCACCCAAAATGCTCCCACCCACTGTGGTCGTCGCCATGGATGGCAGTGGGAATTTCACGACCATCGGTGCCGCAATTATGATGGCCCCCAATCGAAGTGCAGGTCGGCATGTGATTCAAATCAAAGCTGGGATTTACAATGAGAATCTGGTGATTTCAAGACAGAAGGTTAACATCATGCTGGTTGGAGAAGGGATGAACTCAACAATCATCACGGGTTCCAAAAACTTTGTGGATGGCTATACCACCTTCACCTCGGCAACACTAAGTATATATATATATATATATATATACATACACTCTTTTTATAATTATCATCTATATATATATATATACAAAGGGTGTGGAAAACTGTAAAAAAAATTGGGAAACACTTTGATAACGGTTCATTTGGACGTCTGCATAAAATAATTTGTAAATGCTTTGAGCATAAAAAACAGCTTCAATTATTTGTATCCATATGTGTATATTTCTCAATTTTTTTGGATTGTGTACATACATATGTAGATGTTTGAAGTAATAATATATGGTTTTTTATGATGATTTTGTGCAGCTGTTGTTGGGAATAATTTTTTGGCAAGGGACTTAACCATCATGAACACATCAGGGCCAGAGAAGCATCAAGCAGTAGCTCTAAGGGTGACATCAGATGCTGCATTCTATCATTGCCAATTCATCTCTCATCAAGATACACTCTATGCTCACTCTCTTAGCCAGTTATATCGCGAATGTGCAATCCATGGCACCGTTGATTTCATCTTCGGCAATGCAGCTGCTATTTTTGAAAGATGTCTAATACTTGTTCGCAAACCAATCCTGGGTCAGAAGAATGTCATCACGGCACAGGGGAGATTAGACCCCAACCAGAACACAGGCATATCACTACAAGACTGCACCATAATGGCTGCACCAGACTTTTCAATTACCGAAAGGGCTAATTTCTCCACCTTTCTGGGAAGACCATGGAGGAATTATTCTAGGACCATTGTGATGAGGAGTTATCTTGGGGACCTTATAGACCCCGAAGGTTGGTGCGCTTGGAATAAATACAGCAACCTGGATACCGTTGAGTACATTGAATATATGAACTTTGGGCCTGGTGCAGATACAAGAAAGAGGGTGCAATGGGTCGGGTATCACAATAATTCTAGTAGAGATGTAGAGAAATTCACTATACAGTCGTTTTTACATGGGGCCAATGAATGGCTAAAGTCGACAGACTTGCCACTCTGTAGCGGTCTTTACGCTAAGGATTGTAAAAGAGGCAGTGCACAGGTTTATTGACCAATAAACCTCCCTTTTTGCATATGCAAATGGTTGGTGATTCTTTCTTTAGCAAGTTTCAAATATATATATATATATATATATCATATACTGCGGTAAATCGCAGATCCGAGTTGAGAAAATTAACTATAAACATAGCAAAATATTGCTTTACATCTACGTATACTGCACTAAAATGCAGGTCCAAGGTGAGAATATGAATATACACATGGGCTCTTTTTCTTTTTTACAAATAGTATACACTATGATAAACTTTCTCATCAACCAAAACTCAGAGCAAAATCATCCCCACCAGTTCATTGATGACTTTGCAAATATGCCGAGAAACAAACAACATGGTTTCTGGTATGTTTTATTCCGTGATGTCTTGTGTGTCTGTATGTTGAGGCTTTTTTGGATAGAGGACTATCGCCGACAATAAAGCCACAACAAGACCTACTACGCTGTTAAATGGTTGGAAAGGGTCACCGGCACTTGCCCATAAAGGATAAGTCGATTGATAAGTCAAAACGCCACCTGCTTTTAAAACAAAACTAGAAGCCATAATCCCTGCACGCAAACCAATTGGAACGGAGAGGCTTCCTCGGAATCTCTGCCGAACACCTGCCAGCCCCAGTGATAATAGCCAAAGTCCTGGTACGGCCTTCAGTGACCTTGTATCCAAATAAAAACCAAATATCAGAAAGTTGTATACAAATAGGAGTTAGTAACGTCAAGTATATTTTTGTTTGCATAGAATACAAGTAGATTTTAAAAAATGTCAAATAGTTAAAACATACCATTGACATAACGAAAATGCAAGTCCTGCTAGGATTATTCCACGATTATATCCAAGATCAGTTGCAATTTCTTCAGGCAACCATGACCTGAAGAATAATTCTTCTACAAGAGCAACAGCAATTGATGTTACAAGCCCTTGACCAACAAACATAAGCACTTTCCCATATAACTTGAGCAGTGTAACAGCATCTGTAGAAGATGGAACAGTAGGCCAAGATAGACTCACAAAACCAAGCAACACATTTGCACATTGTATCAACAAAACAAGCATCACCCCACCGATCAAGCTACATAGAAAGTTTTGGATCTGAAACAGAAGCATAACCAACATTAGATATTGATGTACAAGTAGAATGATTCAGCTTTACTTCAAAACCAAAGGTTGAATTAGAAAAAAGATACTTGGTAAGTATAATGTAATCCTGCAAAGTGCAAAATATAACAACAGAATTGAACTGAAGTTAGAAGCACCGACTACCAGTAATTAGGCATATTGATATGGACCACATAATGCAGAAGAAGCTGGTATAAACACTAACATTTGGCCATATGGGTATTCTTTCTTCTAAAAAAACTAGAACCTATACCAAAAAGTTCTTTGGCCAAACATTATTACGATGTCCTACGCTATCAACACACACAAAGCCTAAATGAGACATACATCAAAAACAAGCAGAGGAAACTAGTACACACGAAAAAGAAAATGAAGGCAAGAATAGTAGAAAATGAACTGTCAGAACCCAAATCATTTAGATAGTGGGAGTGCAAATTTTTTATGTTTCTATAACCATACATGTAAGATGTCCAAGTATCTGAAGTGCTTTGTTTCCTTTTCTAAACCTCGACATATTGGAAGCTTTGGAACAATAATTTAAAATGACAAAAAGATGAGTTGAACCAGTTATGAAAACAAGTCAACCCACACCCTAACCATATCTGCCAGTATCATACAAATTTTATTTTTGTCTTAACAATTGGGTGCATACCCAGTGCATCCATCAGTGCCCACGCACGCCCCACACTCAATTCGCACCCTTGGGAGAAATGACACCCTAACTCAAATCGGCTGGTGAGGAGAAAGAACATAAAATTTACTAAGACTATGCTATGTCATTACACCCTTCTAGAGTAGAACCTCCTGCCTACCCCAGGCCTTCTTTTCAGTTTTTTTTCCCTGTGGGGTGAGGTTTGGTCACTGAAAACATGTTATCACAGATGGGTAGATTCATAAGTACTAAGAAAAAGAAAAAAAAAGTGAATATCATATTTTCAAGTTAATAATACCTGCCTTGCTGATGTGAACTCAAGCCCATATCTCTCAAGTGGATCTTCATAACCCCTGATCCTTTTGCCCCATAACACAATCAGTATCATAATAGAACCATAAAGACCGATTATGCAAGCAAGCTCTGCGAAATTTGAGGAGTCATGTGTTGCCCAGTTCTGTACAAGTGTTGGAAGCAAAGGAACAACAACTGGTGTCCACAATACAAGCACCATAAAGAGAAACCCCAAAATCCTGAGATAAGGAAGTAGAACAAAACAAAGTTAGAAGACTTTCCATAAGACTTTGATTATGCGGATATCAACACCCGCACAAGTGGTTCTTATTGGACAATAAAGACATAAGATATATGTTTAAATTGAGCTGAGACTCATAGATGCCAATCGGAAACATAAACATAACAAGGCACACCTTCCTATAAATAGTGCAAAAATGAAAAAATTAAATGTGTTCCTCAGAAAAAGAATAATCGGTATAGTACTAGATAGCTTATGTATTCATTACGTTATTTCTTTAACTAAAATACAAAGTTCTAGCTCTAACATTACCATTCAACATATCCATGTATCACTTCAGTTTAATCAAGTAAATCCTTCTCAAAGACTATGCCAACAATGTATAAACTGCATCTAAGAAAACTGTGTAGTGGGTCAAGCACTTGCTCAACTAAAAATAGTAATTTTATTAACAAAGCTCTAGCTTAAGGGAACTGATCCATTTCCGTCAGATGGTAGAAGAACCTGGAACGTGAGGGCAGATATGGTTAACTCAAGCAGATATACCTTCTCGACACATGATACACATATGTGGGAAGCGCCTAGCTAGGCAAATTTAGGGTAATGTTCGAGCTGTTAAACTTAAGCAGCAACAAGTTAATTGTTTCAGGCTCATGATACGAACTAAAATCAGAACACAGTTGGATAAGCATATTACACTTAAGCATCAAATAGGCAATGTAGTTTATTTATTCCCCTACACTTGAATCAGGTGTAATTTCTGCCTCTATAAGAAGAAGGATTGCCTGTGGAATTGCAATTATATTGCCATTATTTCAATTAGCACGAGCTGTTTTCTAGACTAACTAATCACACAGTTGTCTGAATGCAACCACACCAATATATGCACAGCATGACTGATTCACGGATTAGATTACAACTAGAGCGCGCATGTTCTGGAGTGAAAACACAGAATGTCTTAAACAGAGGACACCATCTTCGCTTGCACTCATCATTATTCATGTTTAGCACAGTTGTACATCTGATGAGAAAGTAATGTCAATGTGTGTACACACTAATACGAATTTAGACTTCAAGGCACATACAACTGTTCAGAAGATGGAGCACATACAAATGAAATACTCTCAAGAGTTGCTATTTACCTCTGAAACAGGGGCCGCTTAGAAAGGTGCAGAAAGGAGATTAGCTTCCCTGTCAAACTCATAGCACCACGTATTCCACCCCAAAGTAAAGCAAGTTTACCAACCAACCTCAAGATGCCACCTCTTTGCCCCAAATCTGCCAACAGTGCGACCAGCCTAGCCACACAAGAGGAAGTTAAGCTACATAATATGGGTGTATATATATATACACATATATATATATTTATAGAGATAGATTAAATGACTAAATGAGAAATTTTCAATAAAGAAACCTTTCTTGATCTACTTCACCATCTTCCTTCATAGGCACTACAGGACCAGCAACAGACATTGCTTTCTCCGCAAGACTTGTGACTATATTATGGTCACTACTTTGGGACATTCCCTCCTCAGGCTTCTGATGATTCCCTTTTTCGTTGAATGGCATAGAGGAAGTTGTGGAACTTTCAAGTCCATCACTATATGAATCCTTCATGCAAGTATACACTTTGTTGAACATCAATGAAATTTAATTACATAGAGAAAAAAAAGTGTATGCATCAGCCCTAATCATTTGTAAAATTCAATTTGATCAGATAATCAATAACCTGGTGCTATGTCAGAGTTGAAGACTTTGTTCTTGAATAATATGGTGTAGCAAGTAGATAAATCACTCCAATTGAAGTAACATTGGAGATTAAAAAAAATCCAGGGATATATATTATAGACAAAAATGGTGAGGCATACAGACAAGCATGTCAGACATAGATCATGAGCTTGAGTTGAAGTGTGATAAGAAGTTCGGATGGAGAAAATTATTTAAAAGATAGCTCCAGTGTTATAAAATCAGCTCCCATACACCACCAAGTATGATGCAATCATGGGGATGTGAGTGCTTAAAGAGTTAGACCTAATTTATTGCCCTTTAAGTTCGGAAGGAGAAAACTATTTAAAAGATTGCCTCAATCTTATAAAACCAGCACCTGCACACCAAGTATGGTGCATTATGGGGATGCGACCTCTTCAAGAGTTGAATCTAATCTATTGCCCTTATGCTTGGAAGGAGAAAATCATTTAAAAGAGAGCCCCAGTTTTACAAAAGCAGCACATGTACACCAAGTATGATGCAACTATGAGGATGTGACTTCCTAAAGAATTAAACCTAACTTTTTACCCTGTAAATAAGGTTTGAGTAGCATGTTATATAACTACTGGTTTGAATTGATAGTAAATTTCTTCTTTTGACCTACATCTTCTCCTTTGGGTAAATTTTGCAATTTTGAAATTAGTTTCCACATATAACCCAGTTACCCACCTCTGTCCAATTCTCAATAAATTGCATATGTAACCAAATTTCACATTAGAACAAATTGCACATGTATAAGTTTAAAAAAAGATCTAAAAAATAAATACTCTGCAGCAGAAAAAGAACCCTTACTTGTTGATGAACCAATAAAGCAGATGCTCCTAGGGCAGCGGTAACTGCTCCAACCATGACAGTGTCACTTCCTAGACCACTTGACACATCTTTCTCCTCATAGCTGTCCTCCAAACTGTGGAAGCTGTTTTTCTGATCGACTTTATCAATAGGCATTCGATCCTCAATTGGCATTTGATCGGAAACGGTACTATCTGCGGGTAAATGATATCCTTTCTGAGAGTTACCGATTTGATCTCTTACCACTTCAGTGCTTCCTATAGAATCTACTGCAGCAATGCTGAATTTTTTTCTCAAAGAAGCTAAGCTAGAACCTACAACAATGCCAACTGGAATCACTTTTTTCATATATCTGGTGCCCTGAACGGCCGAGGAGATGGCATCTAATATATGTTCAGCATGCAGATTACCAGGTCCCAGCAAGTGCTCACCATCCCATGACATTATAATCTGTTTGTCTTGTACTACAGCCAGCGAGATGGTATCAGCAACGTGCTCTAATTCTTTTTTCAGCACGGGTGCTATATCCTCCATATCTGTTCCTTGTATTCTTCGGCAAACCTCAACCTTCAAAGAATTTAATATATTATCTTTGACGAGTTGCATAAGCACCGCAGATGTATCATCACCAATCTCAAGTTTTTCTTTGGTTTTTGTCCTTTTCTTATATTCTCCAAGTGGATCCCAATCACTTTCAGCTTCTAATATTACATAAGATGGTTCTACAATGTCATCATGGCTTTCAACATCAGTTGGCAGAGTGCTATCACCATTTATGTCTATACCTTCAGGAGATTGCTCTAAAAGCTTCCATTGATCTACTTCTGGAACATAATCAAGGAATAAAGCAGTTGTGGCATCCGAATCAAGCAACTTATCCTTTTTCATACTGTCATAAAGAGAGTTCCTATATGGAAGTTTAGCTATGGCATCTGGGATGTCATCTCGATTGTTGTTAGAGACTTCAGCTTTATCTTTTTCCTCTGGGGAAAGTTCGCCAACTGACATGCTCTCCTGCTGATTACCTAATTCATTAGCCTCAGTTGTCATGTTATTTTTTCCATCCCCTTTCTGTTGCAAATCAGATTCGATCTCAGTTTGGTTTTTCTTAGGCTCAGTTGTCATGTTACCTTCTCCATCTCCTTCCTGTTGCAAATCAGATTCGATCTCAGTCTGGTTTTTTTTAGGTTCAGTTGTCATGTTACTTTTTCCATCTCCTTTCTGTTTAAAATCAGATTCGATCTCAGTCTGGTTTTTCTTAGGTTCAGTTGTCATGTTACTTTTTCCATCTCCTTTCTGTTGCAAATCAGAATCGATCTCAGTCTGGTTTTTCTTAGGCTCAGAGTCTGCAGCTTTCTCCTCAACCTTCTTTGCATCACCAATTGCAGTTTCATCATCACTGTTCCCTTCCAACTGAGTAATCATATCTTCAATTACACTGAAAACACTGTTGACTGCTACTTGAGTAGAATCATCCATCCCTGTTAGTGCATCGAACGCCTGAGAAACACTAAAAGATGGAGAATTAGAACTGCTGTCACTTGGAGCAGGTTGTGCACTTGATTCTTCCTTTTTCTGATTTTCACCGTCATCCTTTGCCATCAACTGGTTCTCCAGAGAAGATGCTGAAGGCAACAAACTTTCCTCAGTCCTTGGGATTACATTACTTTGCTGATCAGTAGAAACTTGTGCATCTTTTTCTTCTTTCTGTTGAGCATCTTTCTCTTCTTTCGGTTGAGCATCTTTCTCTTCTTTCTGTTGAGCATCTTTCTCTTCTTTCTGTTGAGCATCTTTCTCTTCTTTTGGTTGAGCATCCTTCTCTTCTTTTGGTTGAGCATCCTTCTCTTCTTTCATGTCTGAGTAAGTCGTGTCACCTTCGTGTTCCAATTTGACCTGTTCCCTGACTTGATCGTCTGAGCTACCACCAGACTTTTCCGCTTTACTAGATACATTGGGGATAGCACTTGAACTTGCATCATGAAAACTAGAAGATTGAGTGCCTTTTTCTTTGGAAGAGTCGGCACTTTGATTGTTGCTTCCCAGTTCATCATGGCTTGTCTTCGCTGAACTGGGAATATCACCACCGTGATGACTCGTCGACGGTAACTGACTACTATCTTCGGACATTCCAGGGTTCCCCAGAGTTTGAGCCCCAGGTTCTTCTCCACCGCCAGAAGCACCATTTTTGCTAGGATGGTTATTAGATTCCTCTTCCATACTAGTATCCCCCTTGTTATGCTCAGAGGTATCTGGATCTTTTAGCCCGGATTTTTCTTGCATACTTGTGTTCAACCCTAGTGTCACATCAGGAACGCTACTAATAATTGAGGGTCCATTTAAGTTTTTCTTTTGGTTTTGCAGGATCACGGTAACAGCACTGGTGAGCTTTCCTCGAACATCTTCAGGCACAGCACCTTGCAAAGCATTCATTATGGTCTCTCCTTGACCAACCGCTGTCAGGACCTAATCAAAGCCATCACATGCATAAACACCATAGGTGATACTTCACAGTATTCTTAAATCTTAATCAATATCCTAGCATGCAAAACAAAAGGCTTTAAACTCTTTAAATCCGGCGATCCTCCAACTTGATAATGTTGGATACACCAACCCTAATAATTAATGCTTAGTGAAGTGGGAAAATCTTAAATACCATAAAAGAAATTTTCCTTTGTTAATTATTTGAGATATATCATGTACAATGATACTGAAAACATACAGGATGAAGGCAAGCAGAGATTAGAGACGCCTTACTTAAGATAGGAATGCAATTCTTTAAAATAAGCAGTTTGTTGCGTTTGTGCGAGTCAAAAAGAAGTGAGCCCATTCACTGTTTAGGAAAAATAGTAACCGAAATTTTTTCACACCACCGAATAATTTAGATGCAAACAGCTCACTTTTCTCACTCTAATAAATGTATCTCCCATTTAATGGGCTTCCTCACATACTGATGGAAAGATATCGTTTATACACCTTCGTCCCTATATGTAGAATGCTTCTATGTAGAAATCCTAGAAGCATTCTATAAGCTTGTGGTCATCGTGTAATACGTGTATCTCCAATATTGTTATTTGGCTTCTTGAAAAGACGTGGACCTAGACTAGAAGCTTCTTCATCTTACTCTCACTCTCTGACATGAATACACACACACACACTCTCTCTCTCTCTCTCCCTCTGAATTTTGAGGAAAATGATTCACAAAGCATTATATTGATATTCTGAAAAATATAATCCATCACAGGCCTTACCTTTTTCTTCTGTTCTTCTGATAGAGCTTTAGGCATCTTCTTATCAAGCATATTCATCACAACTTCTGAAGCCTGAAGCACTTTCCCTCTTTCAGCATCTACAACATCAACATCCCCTTCCTTCACTAGCTCTGTATCTACCAGGTTGGTTTGTGTCACCATTCCATTGCTATCTGTTTTTACTTCTTTCTCTTTGGCTTTAGCTTTTTGTGAGTCAAGACCAGAGTTAGAATAAACGTATGGATCACTTCTTTTCAGCATCTTTTCCGAAGTATATGCGGCATCCCCATCCAAAGCATCCAACTGGTGAAGATTCAGAAGATTATTGTTTTTGCTACTTGCATGAGTTGTATTGCTTGCCATCAGTTTTGAACGCTTCGAAGGATTGATGGTTACATCACTGTCCTCCAAAAGAGGATGCCGCCCCTTCAGAAGCCCAAGCTCAACAGCTGTAAGCCACTGCATGTAGACAATGCAAGAATAAATGTGATGGATTGACTAACCTAATAGAGTAAATGTAGAAAGTCAACGCATTATATTAATTTGTGATATAACCAATGACCAACAATGCAAATAAAAACCACAAGGGTTGTGGCGTAGTGGTTGAGGCCCTGGGGGATGTGGCGGAATATCCCAACTGCCCAAGGTTCGATTCCAGGCGTACACAACAATTGTGGCCACTGAGTTTATCAAGGCTGATTTCTTGCTGTCACAATTTTCCGGGATTAGTCCAGGCATAGCCTGGGACACCCTTCCAAAAACAATGCAAATAAATTAGGACTTCCCACTTTGGAAGCTTGAAGAAATTATATTGTGTCTAAGTAATTACCTCAATGACAAGATGCTGACACCATGATACAGCAGATGTCCCAGTAGTGCTTTTGTCATATGATGGAAAAGAGCACATAAGCAGGCTTGTAAACGGATTTTCCATTATCAAGCCGCGGGGAATGGAACAAGATGGAACTGCATTATTCTGAGACAAACCATCAGAATTCAAAGTTGTCAAATACTGAAGTGGATCAAAACCTCACTTATCATAGAATGGTAATCGCTGGTGACAGATTATTGAATGGTAATCTATAAGAATGTTCTGATACAAATTAATAGAATTCAAAGTTGACGAACACTGAATTGGATCAAAACCTATCACTTATCGTAGAATGATAATCGCTGATAACAGAGAATGGTAATCTACAAAATCTTTGCAACTATGCATTCTTATTCACAAGCATGAAAAGTTCTTCAAGTCCTAGGCAAACATTATAATCTTTCCAGTATTCCAAGTTAGAGTTGCGGAGTTATTTAATTATTTATCAACAGGTGATAGACAGGGAGCATACATGACATGCGCACTACATTCAATAACATTATATAGCTTGATTTTTCCCTTGAATTTTCCAAATAAGTTCTGGAAACCAAAATTATCATTAGTAGCAGCTTGCTACAATTATCTGGTAGCACCAATGGATATGATGAAGCATTTTTAAAGCAATGACTGAATAGAATGGGGTCGAAACACTTAAATTAAGAACTTCAGAAATCATAAAAAGGACAAAATCATGCATGCAGTATCCCCATCCGACACAGCCAACATATGTGTAAGTATAATTTGATCAACCTTGCCTCTTTTCGTAAAATGTTTTATGAACTTCTGCAGCATCATTATGCAGGAAAACAAACATGCATATGCATGCGTAAAGGTGGTCATGTTAGACCCAGGAGGTAATGAACAAGTGGCTAATGATATATTTTACCTGAATAAAGAGAAGCGGAATCTTTACATTACCAACCACATCTTTTGAGCTGGAGTTGACATAAAACTCTTCAATGGAATCAAATCCATACGACACCATAGATATTGCCTCCTCGAAATCCTTGAGTGATCTAGCCTGTAAAGCCCTTTCAACATCGAACCCTTTAGATTGACCCTGAAATAGTTCCTGGAAGCGTAAAAAGACATTTATGGATCGGTTATTGCATAGACAAGATAACGGTGGGAAATAAAATCCAGATGTTAGAGGAATCTGAACGTCTAATAGCATAACTAAAATAAAGTCAATTTGATCACTAAATTACCATAACTTTTAACATCTCCACCATATGGTCCCCATGAAGTTTAGTATCATAATTTTTCTGTTTTAAACCACCGACAGAAGGTGCTGGATAAGATACGTGTAGATGCAACGTAAATGCCAAGGCTGATGTTTGGTTTGAGAAAGTTAGCAAGACTAGATACGAGGATATTCAGATGCGATTAAGGAGAAAATGAACACCATTTGAGATTATTTGTTCATCTCTTGCATCATCCACCATGAGAAGGGGCAACATTTACCAACATAAGAGCATCTCCAACATATTCTCTAAAATTTCTCCAAAATGGAGAATCAAAATTCAAAATCTCTAAAAAACTACATTCAATTGGAACAGCTTCTCCATTTTTGGAGATTTCAACATTGACTTATATAATTAAAATATTCCATACATTTAATAAAAATATTATTTCTGTCATAAACATTTAATTTTAAAGTTTCTTATTGGTAGGAATATAATAAAAATATATTTCTCTCTGATGGTAATCGGGAAGTTCTCCAAATATGGAGAATTTCACACCCCCTCTCCTACGCTCTGCATTTTGGAGAATTTGTTGGATCAACAAACTTGCCATAAAGCCCCAAAATCTCCAATTTTGCGGATTCTGTTGGAGATGCTCTAAGGGACAAAGCAATGTTGTAAGGATATTGGTGCTCGATACAATTGTGGATAAGGCCGTAGACTGGAACCAAGTCCCAATAGAGGTATGACGTTGTCTGGGACAGGCGGATGCGCAACAGTTGATAGAGCAATTTCAGTGGTGAACATGTGGACGGGGGTAAAAGTTAACATTGGGGGCCAGTATGTGTGTGTGTGTATATATATATATTAATAAAGTAGGGGAAAGTTCAAATGAAAACCACAATATATTTTGAGAACTTGAAACCAACTATTTGATGTATTATTCATGATAATAACCCTTAATAACCATGAATATCATACATTTTCATCATTCATGGTATCATGCACCTTTATCATGAATATCTTGTATTTTCATCATAAATAATTTTCATTAGGAATATGAATACATTCAACATGAATAAAGCACAAATAGTTCGTTTCCGGGTTCTCAAAATATTTAAGGTTCTCATTTAAACCTAACCAACATATATAATTTTTTTTGTGTGTTTCTAAAAGAAAGCGAGAGAAGAATGGAAAGAGATCAAATGGTCCCTCACTTAACACATGAAAGTTAACAACAGTTAGTGGAAGGGACCAAATACAAAGAAAATGGCAAACCACGATGGCAAAACTGGAATAAACAAACTGTAGGGTCAAAAACCAAGAAAATCACCAACACACAAGCCAAAACTACAATTTACTCTCTAAATATATATAATAAACACATACTTTGGTCTTATCGTGTTTTTATTTTCATTCGGTACCTATATTAGTCCAAACTATCGACAAAAAAACATATCTTGTGTCGTCTTGTCGCATTCTGCCACAAGACTGAGTTTTACACGAATGGCCAGATTTTCTGCTCTCTTACCCCAATTACACACCTCCTTGTATCCCCTATTTCAGGTCAAGAATTCAGAGATATAGTTAAACACGCGCGCGAGGTGCATATTAAGCCACACCCCCAAAGAAATGCACCTCCAAAGCACATAATTTGGAGATTCGGCAAGCACTAAGTAGGAGGGGAAGTACCAACTAGTACACCAAAAGTAACAGAGATCAGTCAAAAGGAAATCAAAGTGAGGACTTGGACTGGGCGTTGCATTCCTTCTATCAGACTTGGTTCACTCTTTTGTAACTTCAAGTAGTATGCGTATTTAGTCCCCGAAATAGTTCAGGGTAAAAGGATTTGTTGTTGTTCATGCTGTTATAACCTTCTGTTTTTGGCATTTACTGGTCAGCCCATAGATGGATGGTTATAAACGGAGACTAATGGTATGTCAACACTGCATGCCATTGGAGCCATTCCTTATACTTCGTAAAAATCAACAGGAAAGGGAAGAAAAACATTTTTTGTTTCTTGGTCAAATATATAAAGTGAAAGAGTAATAACCTTGTTGGATTGCAGTATATCAATCAAGCCACCTGTGAGATTCTGATCAACATAAAGCTGATTAGGGGATGCAGCAGACCCTTTTAGATCAAAAGGATTGTCTAGGCATGTGGCAGCTGTAAGAGGCGTTTTCTCTCCAACTTCTGCTAGATACTTTGTCAACATATTTGCACCATAACCCAAGCCAACACCCATCAAAGTTGTCCAAGGCCTGGCCTTGTTGATGAACTGTACAGTTGTGTGGATATCATCGCTGTCAGCAGCTGTAAATAACCTACAGATATAATGTAGTTAAAGTGTCCTACTATCAGTGTATATGAAAATATGAGAATTTTCAAGGATGCAAAGAACTTAAGCATTCAAATTTTAAAATGAGACATAGTATCATTGCAAGTAATGCAAAGAAGTTCGATCAAGTGCTTGTTTGGTTAACCATGATAACTGCCAAGTTTCTTTGCAAGTAAATTCACAAATAGGGTTTAGGCGTCACTTCTTATGACATTAAGGAGGTAAGACGTCATAAAGCATTTCAACTCACATGGGGTGACTATTGCTGTAGTTATCAAAGTAATCAAGTAAGACAGTTGAGGGTTTGTGTGAAGTCTCGTCCCACATTGGTAGCGAATTAGAATTGCAAGTTCCTCACAAGTTATAAGTCATTTTTTGGTCCAAAGATGAATTTCTTAATGATGGTTGGTCACCTATTTTTGCAATAATAGCTTAATCTACGGCAGGATCAACGGCATTTTTTGGGGCGTTACAAATGGTATTAATCATCAAGTTGTAGTAGGTTGGAAGGATAATGATTCTGGGTCCATCTGGGTTTCTGTGTATGCCTTCCATGAGTAGGATATAAGGGACTGAAGTGGGGGAAGGAGATTGTGACATCTCATCCATCCCACAATGGTGATAAATTAGACAGTTCACATACACCAGTATAGTTTATTAGTTGCTTTGGAGTCGGCCTGCTATCAGCTTGGGGGCCACAAGAAGAGCTTAAAAAGTGAGGCACATGCAGCAATACCATACCTAATTCATGGATGACTTGTGCAACTGAATGTGTAGACAAAATTAGCACATGGTATAGCTATCGTAAGCTGATATCAAAACATTCATATTCTTCTATAACATTATCTTGGTAGTGTTTATTGTTTAAGCTAAGGGGTCTTTAATAGGGAAGTTAGTGAAAAGATTAGAGCTTACCGTGGTGTTGTCAGCGGGGAACGTGCACAGCCCCTGGGATTCATGACGATGGGGAAACAGCCTCGCTTCAAGCATTCATTGACAAAGGACCTTACATTCTCATCCATACTCCCATCTGTAGTCCCAGGAATAATGAAGATGGTGGTGTCTAAACCATGTTCCTCGGTCAAGGCCAAATTGGCAGGCCAATCCAAGGAAACCACCCCACCATCGTCAGTGTTGATACATAGTCTCTGATAGGAAAGTTGTTGCTTTTCTAATAATAGTAAATGATCAGGATTTCCTTGGAGTTGTTGAATCCGTCCTGTATCGAATGTAACAAGATGGCCATCCTCCTTGACCAGCTTCTGATTTGAATAATCCAAGAAAAGAGAGGAACAGCGGGACTTGAGAAAACGGTTAAACGGCGTGGGAGAGGTAAAGAGAGCCCAGTCCCCCCGGCCCCCAATTTGATGGGAGAGGTGTGTGGTGCGAGTGGAGTTGTAGAGAATAGCGAGAGCAGTGGTGAAACCTAGGGCTGGAGCAAGCAAATGATCCAGTGAATTCAATTGAGAAAGAAAGTGATGGATTAAATTGTCCTGTGATGAATATGAAGATGATAAACTTAACTGATGATATGCGGATCTTTTGAGCCTTGGACGCCTCCGTGATCGATGGAAACTTGTCCTGGAGACGTTTACTTGAGGTGGACATAAACGAATCTCTCTTCCTATAACTAAATTACATTTCAGGCTCATCTTTCTGTTAGTATTCAGATCGAATTCTCATGTTAATAACATACAAAATCAGGAGCCTGTATATTGTAGGGTAGGAAATAAACAGCATAGAAGAGGAGGGAAGAAGAAGAATGTATGGACATATTATTATGGTGAAATTCCATGAAAGCAGCGCCACATAAACAAGCAGCCTCGTGTACCATAATCCCGATACCACTAGAATACTCTAGTCATGCCGTTGCAAATTTGCCATTTAATTGAATTGAATTGATGGAAGATGAGATTATGAAACAAAAGAAAGCCCATCCCAGCCCAGCCCAGCCCAGCCCACCCCCCAATTAACTCAAACCAAACTTCTCGTTCCGTTCAATCCAATCCAATCCAATCCAATCCGAGGTAATCTTATATATAGTAGATATATCTATTAGGTTAGGATAATTTGAATCCAACATAATCCATGAATCTCATGTCTTCCTATGCTATATATTAATAATTGTTTAAGTCCTGATTAATACATGTACATTAGATATTGTACCAATTCTTAATTATATTACAATTTCAACTATAGTAAATTTTATTTGTATAAATCTTTAGGGTGCGTTTGATTGCAGAAAACTGTTTTCATTTTCCTATAAAACATTTTCGGAAAATGAAGTTGAGTTAATTTTCATTCTTAGTTTTCTATGAATTTTTTAGAAAATTAGAAAATGTTTTCGGAAAATGGAGTTTTTGTTTTCCATTTTTAAAAATTAGAAAATGCGTTTAGTTGTGCATTTTATATCACTTTTCATTTTCCATTTTTTTCAAATTAGAGAGAGAGAGAGAGTGTGTGTGTGTGTGTATGTGTGCTTGTGTGTGAAAGAGTGAAAATGTGTATGTGTGTGTGAAAGTGGGTGTGTGTGTGTGCGCGTGTGGGCATGTGTGCATGTATGTGTGTGTGCGCACGCATGAGCAGAGTTACATGGTAACCATAGGGGGAATTGGCTCCCCTTGACATTTTATTTTTTTAATTCATATAATACTATTCATACTTGTTTTTCATTTGGTGGATGTTTTTATAAGCTCAAATAAGGGAGAGAAAATACACAAGGAGCCAAGATTACACATATTTTATGTGTGTGTTAAATCTCTTTGTTGTTAAATATAATAACATAGGTTTAATTGTGATTTTTTTTGTTAATTGTACCTGGATCAGCTTCTGTGCACCTAGACTAATCCAAATGGTCCTGCGGAAAAATTCTCGGTGTTCGATGACCTCTGGTTTTAGTTACAAGTTTACATGTTAATACATTTCTAAATATAATTACAAGTTGTTTTTAAGGGATGTTTTAAAAACTTTGAGCAAAATGTTTTATAATATGACATATAGAACATATTTTTGAATTTATCATTTCATCAATATATTCTTTAGGTTGTCATTTTAAAAATAACTAATATCTATTCTATTTATCGATGCTCGATGCTACCCCTAACCATGAATCCTGGTTCCGTCCATGTGTGTGTGTGTGAAAGTTTTTAGAAAACAAAAATTTGGAAAAGTATTAAAACTGTTTTCTAATTTACATAGGATTTTAAAAAATGAATTTTTTTGTTTTCTTGGAAATTTTTTGAAAATTTAATGAACCAGGCGGGTTATCTAAACTTTCATTTTCCTTAGAAAATTTTCCTAAGAAAACTGGAAAAAAAATTCTTTTGAGTTTTTTTCTGTAAACATTAGAATAAACTTTCGCTGCCTTTTGATCTTTAAACTGAAGTTAATGGGAAATTCAATAACTAGACCCATCCATATCTTTAAACATCATCATTGAAATTTAAGATTATATTTTTATCTATTTCGTATGTTTTTACAGGTTGGCACAAATGAATGATGACCAACTCTTTTCCTATAGCTATAACCAATTAATGAATGTTACATCAATAAAATACGATTGCATGTGTAATTCACATGCTTTTGTTTACATGTGTTTTTCACGGCTATTGTCCCTTTTACATAGTACATATAGTTGATGTTTTTGCCTTGTATTTGTATCGACATAATGATGTTTTTAATTAAACAATTTGGTTAGATATCAATTCATGGAATATATAGACAAATCACCTAATCTTTGAAATACTTGGTAAGTTAAGTTTAATTCTTGAATTGTTTGATTAAGCAATGTTCATATGCTTCTTTTGTTGATTTGAAACACTTCATTTTGTCCAACTGGTATTGCTATATTGTTTACTTTTACCTGCTTGTCAACACATGCATTCAAAAAACTTAGAATAGCATGACCTTTAACCTACATTAAAACATCTATCAGTATAAGATTTACCTACTTTTTAACCTTGTAGGCTTGTACGAAAACAACTAAACATTTACTCCTCAATGTTTGCATGATTGCTCCACAAAGGATGGAGATGAGCTACAAAACAAAATCGAATGAGATAATTATTCATTCGTCATGTAATTAAAGACGGATGATAAATAGCAAAGTGTTAGTACATGGTTTTGAGTAAAAAATACATATATAACTAATTGTCTGTATTAAATGATAGGTTGTTTAAAATTTTGTCCCAATAAGTTATGTAATATTTTTGTATAAAACACATAATGGTTAGTCCTATAATTAAAATTAAAAGTTCATTATATATTTTATTTTAATGATCCATCAACATGTTGGTTCTTTTTCTGAAGTAGCAACGGGAGAATTCATCCTGGAAGTGGGAGAACATCTGAAACTACGTGAAACCCTGACAAGGATTTATGTACAGTTTTTGGATATCAAACGGACCTCCCCATAAGGTAATTTTAATGTGGCCGATTTCCCCCTTTCCTGCCCTTAGTCCATAGGAAGAACTAGACGACCAAATACAAGCACTGACTTCCAAAAATAGATAGTCTGCCTCTCTCTCTCTCTCCTTTCTTGCAGCTTACGAACCCAGCCTTTCCCCCGAAAACAAGATTTACGATAGAAGCTAGTATTCTGTAATGAATAACAAGAGTCTGGTACTATAGGGGAATCCAACACCTAGTGATAAGAAAGTTGTGAATATTGTAAACATGTTAATTTTATGGTAGTAATGCTTATTTTTTAGATGTGCCTATCTAAGGTCCCTCACACTTGGGGGACACTTACTTCGTACAAACTATGAACTGTTTTTAAGTTTGGACCATGTCTCTTCTTTGTTGGGACCATATTAGTCTTTTGTTGGTAAAGTTCTTCCAAATAAAATGCTTAACATACATATCATCATTAAAATACATTTGTTATATAAACCATGTATACATTGACCAACGATTTGAACTTTGCAAGTGTCACGTATGAATTTATGAATAACACCAAGTATTCTCAACAAATTAACAATTAATTAAGGTTATGTAGAAATTAAAATAGAGAATAAGAATAGTAGTTTGGTGGTAAGAAGAATAATAATTAGAAATGGTGGTGAGGATGAAGACAAAAACATATATTTTAGGGGTCACATGGGTGTCGCTTTCAAATGGTATTGATTGAGGCAACATGTTTACCGGTAGGAGGAATATATGCATAATGCATGCATCTTATAAACATATCATATACTACCTCAAAATCAATCTCCAATTATATATATATATATATCTTTTTATTTTGGATTCTTGTTTTTTTAATTATTTGAACAAACAAAACACACAAAATTATGAAGTGAACATCAACATATATATCATTGAGATTTGCCTCCATCACTATCTTCTTGGGAGACACAAAGAATAATAATAACTTAAAATGAATACATACATAATTTATTGGTGAAAGAAGGCAAAAGCATTGTGTTTTGTCTTTTAAATCATCCTGACTGATCCTCATAATGTATATTTTTTATAAAAAATTCTATATAAAACAAAACAAAGGAAAGATTCCCATCATTTACAAATCAACATATATCCAATATATATAAAGATGCATAAAAAAGTCTCGACTTGAAAAAAATTAGTTTTAATAAACTCAAGCTTGAACCCATATAAAGTCCAAAACCACGATTAGACAAAATATGGTTAAATATCGACTAGAAAAAGCCTAATATGACCTGATTTCACATCCAACCCTTGTTTTCTTTGCTTATTAGAAATAGATTTGAAAGATACACTGTGTAAATCTGAAAAACTAGTATCATGCATCTCAAATCTCCAACAATTTACTCAAAGAAAAAGGTTGTAAATTAATTAATGATTGAGAAATATGTATGTGTTATTTTAATTTAAGAAAGTAATCAATCTATCATATTAGCTAGTATCATGTTTCTATTTCTCTCCAACAGCTATATAGCTAGAGAAGAAACAAAAAAGCATGCACCTTAGAAGAATATATCCAAGAATGAATTAATAGTTTAGAAACAAAAAAACAGCACAAATAAATAATAATAAATAAAGATTGTGGCAAATGGTCATTGTCATAATAAGGAGCAATTACCTGACTAGTATATCTACAAAGCAAAACCTGCTGCTAGCCACCCAGTCTCAACTACAATTACAAACAATGTGAATGTGGGTCCATCAACATCCAACCCCCAGCTAGCTAGCTATCTATCTATTTATCTATCTATATCTCTCTCTCTCTCTCTCTCTCTCTCTCTATATATATATATATATATATATATTAGATACATATATGCCTCAACCCTTTATATATATCTGATATATACAATTAAATTCCTTGAATATAATTCTCTCTTCAATTCTTGTTGTTCTTGAATCATATCGACAGTTAATTAAGTAATTAAAATGGCAAGAGGAAGAGGATCAGGAGGAAAGCTAACAAAGCTAAAATCAGTGCTAAAGAAATGGCAGTCGATGGGGAAGGCTACAGCAGCAGTGCGTAATAATGAAGAAGACGAGCAGCAGCAACAGCAGGAGGAGGAGGAGGATGTGGTGGCTGTGTACGTTGGGAAATCTCGCCGGCGTTATGATATAAGGTCAGAAGTTGCTCAACATCCGGTGGTTCAGGAGCTGGTGGAACGTTCCGGCGACGGAGAGACGGTGGAATGTGAGGTGGTGCTGTTTGAACACTTGTTATGGATGCTTCAAAATGCGGATCCTCAACCAGACTCTCTAGAAGACCTGCTCGACTTGTACGCTTAATTAATTAATCGCTAGCTAGCTACACTTTCTCCTAATTCCTTCTAAATTAATACTACCACCATATATAATTATTACTGCATCTTGTACTTATATATTTATGAGTTAATATATCAACCCCATTCACGTAATTATATTAATTTTTTAATGCTTTCTGGGTGATTAATTCATGAATTAAGAAACATAACAATAATATATATATATATATACTGTGTACGTAATTGATGTAGGTACGTGCCAATTAATTAATTATACACTATGGAAATGGAATACATGCTTTAATTAATTTTGTATCTGTGTTAAGTTGGTTAAATTGATGTATTAACTCTTGTGGTTGGGTGTCCCTGACATTGACACCTGGCAACTAAACTATACAGCTAATAAATTTGTTTCTCGTGGAAAATACAAAAACTATATATAACACTTTTTTTTGTGCACGCAAACTATATACTATAACTATACTACATTTATGCCCCTTTGGTTGGAGATATTAAATTAAAGGAATTGGAAATAAATGAAACTATTTCGTTTTATATAATATAATGATTTTAAATTTTATATATTTAGGTTAAAATTCATTTCTATTTTTATTTTTTTTGTCTGAACCAAACAACCATTTAATTAATGTGCAATCACTTTTTAGCTTGTAGAATGGTAATAGGAATGAACAAGAAAATAAAAAAGAATAATAGTAATGAAAATGAAAATAGATAGGAAGGATTCGAGTATTTTTCGCCAAGGTTGAGTTGGAAGGCTATTGTGTGGATTGTTTTATACTCGATTTGGAGATATCAAAACTCAAGATTTGGAGATATCAAAGCGTTCCAAGGAGTTAATACTATTCTTGGTTGGAGTGGTGTGGGTGACAAGTTTTCAATGGATAATGTCCGCATTATGTCCTTCCAGTCATTGACGTTTTTCTTTGCCACTCTCCTTTCGGGTTATGTTTGTTTGCTTCTTGTTTCTTCGTGCTTTGGGGGTTGTTTTTTGAGGGTTTGTGGTTAGTTTTCTACTTATTGCATAATCCCTTTTCTAGGCCCTCTTGTATATTGATTTTCTCGTTTTAATAAATTTGTCTTGCTTTTAAAAATATAGATACAAAGGAGAATGTAGTTGCTTGGTTGGACTTTGGAGGGACAGTTACTTGTACATCTTCTAATTAAGGAACAACCGAATATATTTACATGGCTTTTTATTTTTGTAATCAACTTAAACCATTTCAATATCAACAAGAGGTCTCATCCCAATATTATCATTGTCTTTCTAATTACTTATAAATTTTAGATTAAACTTATAAAATCGTTACTATCAATCACTCTGCACTATAACAAAAATGATTTTATAAGACGCCTAAAATAAAAAAGCGTCTTAAAAGCATAATTTATAGGACCAAACCAAAAAGTGTTCTATCTAAAAACGGTTACAATAGGTTTATAGGACGCTTATAGGCGTTTCAACAAGTTTTTACGATACTTTTAAAATAAAATGTTCTATTAACTATTTTATAGGACACTTCTGAAAAGTGTCCTATAAACCCATATTTTTATAGGACACTTATTAAAAGTGTCTTTATAAAATAGCTAATAGAACACTTTATTTTAAAAGCGTCGTAAAAACTTGTTAACACGCCTAAAAACGTCTTATAAACCTATTGTAACGCTTTTAGATAGAACACTTATTTGTTTGGTCCTATAAACCTGTGTCATATATGATGTTTTCTTTTAGGATGCCTTTTCATTTTTGACGTCCTATAAAATCATTTTTGTTGTAGTGCTACAATCATAATATTTTAATATTTTAATTTGTCTGTTACAAACAACATTCATATTTTTAAAAAATTATGGATGCTAAAAAGAGCAAAAAAGGCTATTGCTTCATTTCTGTTTTCTCTATCATATCTATGTGTTTAAGATTTTGAACCATAAATATACCGTAGATGAATTTTTTTCATATGATACTCACTTTTTTACTCTACTATAGAGTTTACGTGTCTTCAAGAACTTTTAATCAATGTGTTTATTCCCATTAGTCATCTTTTTCTTTAATTCATTATTTTTCTTTTACTTTATTTTAATATTCTTCAAGAGCTAGATCAGGATTGAAGGAAATTAACGATAAAATAATTAGAAAGTCTTTGATTATGTTTTAATTCCAATCCTGATAAATAAAAAGCTATGATTGAGGAAGACAATTGCATATTGGTCTTTGATACACATGCAATTGTCTCTTTCCTTGACTCCCTTTATCGAGATGGGAAAAATTGCTTAATTAACCGGTATTTTTATACGTCTCTATCTTACTATGAATTAAATGCCCACCAATTTCATTAAATTATTTTTCTTTTTCTTACTTCTTTTTGACTTGCTTGCTACCTTCATAAATTTTACCATGTCCAAATACACCACATATGTACCCCATACACTTCCTAATTACTTCCAAACTCCATTGCATACATTAAATACACTTTATAAATGTTTATCTTCTTAGGAATATTATGTATATATATACATATATATATACATACACATATACTCTAACATCCTTAAATTTAAAAAGTACGACTAATTTAAAATTTCTAATAATACATTAAATAAGGATTTAATCTCTTTTAAAAGTCAATATTTAATTACCTATAATAGCAATCTAAGATTTAACATCAACAATATATATTTCAAATTTTACACAAGTCTAAATTTAGGGGCATGGTTACTAAAACTCAACAACAGCCACTATCTTCACAAATGAAAGACATCATCATTCTCCCGACGACCTGATGTACATACCGACAAATGAAAAATGTTAGGCTTAATGCCTAGTGAATACAAACATTTTTCATCTTAAATATTAAAAATGATAAAATTGAAAATATGTTATTTAAATCACAATTTCCAAATTGAAATGTATATAGTATAGAAGCAACATCCTTTCCAAAACACCATTTTCGTGATGAAAACACCTATTTATCATGAAACCGGAGCCTAATACTTACCCGAATGGGATTAAATGTTTAAATAATAAAAACATAAATAAAACTCTATCATCCAAAACATCTGAAACATGAATAAGTTCCAAGATACCAAAACAATAAATTAAAAATAACACCGAAAACATGGACAATACACTATTTAAAAATAACACATTATGGTGACCCGTATCCATCAAATGTGACGAGCACAAAAGTAAGCTACATGTCAATGTTAATGAGCTCATTACGAACCAATGGTCATCACTCATCAAGTTCAACCACCCATGATCTATACCTTGCATTAGGATCCTCAATCAACCGAGATATGCTCATTCACTAGAAATTACACCATATGCCAATGCTAGATGTTTGACTTCAAGAGCCCGCACCATAATACCCCCGATGACCCAATATGCCTATTTCTAATTACAATATGGGAATGACCATCCCATTAAAACCGACTCAGAAATTACACCATATAGGCGATGACAAATGGTCTACTTCAAGAGCCCGCACCATAGTGCCCCCAATGATCCAATGCCTATTCATGGCCACAACATGCGAACGACCGTCCCATTTAAAACCAATAAAGACTGACTCTTATATCTATGGATCCATTACATTACTATCTAACTTACTTGACTCCAAATGAATGGCCACACATTCAAAGCATGTAACATTTCAAATAAATATGTCATAAATGCATATAACTTCAAAGACTTGCCATGGAGCAAAATAAACCGGACAATTGTCCCCCAAGACTCATTTGAGTCAAAACTGAGCCAAAAGCTTAACAACACAATTGACTATTCAATAAAAGTCATTATAAACAATAAAATGCATTTAACCAACGATTATGCAAACATATGATCCCCGTCTCCGACAGGGAACGGGGATCCCCAACGGGGAATCGGGGAAGTTTTCCCCTTAAATTTAAAAATGTTTTAAATCAATTATGTTAAACACCACACTCGACTGATAATTGTTCATATTTAAATCTCACATATTTACAAAATGTTATTTTTATAGAGTATCAAATGTTCATATGTGAACAAAATCACAACATCATACGTAATTTTTGATCAAACACTTTCGATTTTCAACCTTTTTTTATCTAAAAAATGCAAGACAACTCAAAAAAATGTCGAAAAACTATTTATAAATCTAAAAGATATTAATTGTAATTATTTATAAATATTATATTTAATAATAAAAAGTTATAACATATTAAATAATTCAGGGACGGGACGGGGCGGGGTGGGGACTACATTACCCGTCCTTGTCCCCATCCCCGGTTTTTAACTTTCGGGAATCTCCATCCCCATTCTCGATCCTCGGTTTTGCGGGGAATTCCCATCCCCATCGGGACGGGTACACCAGGTTCCCCAATTGGGCAGGTCTCATTCCCATGCCTACATTTTGGTAGATGAACTCTAAAATGTCAAAGCAGACTTTGACGGCAAGTTTGTCCAATACACAATTTCTCCAATTTGTACTAATATAGAAGTGGTTTAAGTAATGCATGTATATGATTACGATACATCCCTATGTTTTAAAACTCTTAATCGATTAGTATTGAATATGTTTCTCGTCGTTTTTCTTAAAAAAAACATGGCAAGAAGAACAAAAATTGGTGATGTATTAAAGAGATGTAGGGTACAACGAGCAACATGTTGAGAAGAAAAATAAAAGCTTTGGGTCACATACAAAAAAAATGAATGGGCTTATTTCAACCCTAAAGACAAAAAGACCCATCCGACTACTACTGGCCCAAATAATAAACAAAAAGATTTTTTTTGGTGTAGAGAATCACGGATGAACTTCATGTCGACCATATAGCTTTTCATATATGTTAGTCTCAATCTTATTATTTTAACCCAAGTTTAAAGTAATACCTGACTAGAAATGTTTAAAAATATATAATATTGTGAAATATAACAAGTTTTTGTTACTATTTGTTTTAATATAATAAAATATATTATGTAAATATCTTTTAGATCATTTTATATTTGTTATTTAACTAATTTTTAATTTTTTTAAGTAAAAATTAGTAATTTTTGTTTGTAAATGTCATTAATAATTTTAATTTTTTGATTGTCAGGTAACAATTACTTTTTAGATGAGTTGAAAACATAAGTAAGAATTTAGAAAGAAAATTGAAAATACATACACTAAAATAAATGTGTGTCTTCCAATCTCACTTTGGTGAGGGTGGGAGTCGGAGGGATGGTTTGCCACCATCCACGTCAGTCACACTACACCCACCCACCCACCCACCCACCCATAACGATTTTTGCTTATTTCTCATAGGTTCAAGAAATCTTTATGCATACCTTACCCTATCTTTCTTCCACATCCTTGTTCCTTGCTCACTTGAATTGAATCACAAAAAAAATTAAAAGATAAAAATGGCGTCTTTTGTAAAGCAACCTCTTCTTTCTTTGCTCCCTACCTGTAATCAATCCCCCAAACTATACCCATTTGCTAATAATAATACTCCCTTCAAATCCTCTCAATCCAATTTTCATGGCCTCAAGCTCATTTCTTCAATTCCTTCTTCTTTTACTACTCCATTGGTCACCAAGACCTCTCTCATTGTATCTGCTAAGGTACATTACATTCAATCGTTTTTTTATTTGATTACATCTCTTTCTCTCTCTCATTAATATTATATATATATATATATATATATATATATATAATTGTGTTTGCAAGTGTAGGTTACCAAAGGGTCCGTTCCTCCCCCCTTCACACTTAAAGATCAAGATGGTAAGAATGTGAGCCTCTCCAAATTCAAAGGCAAACCTGTTGTCGTCTATTTCTACCCTGCTGATGAAACCCCTGGTTGCACCAAACAGGTTTCTTTCTATCACTATTCTTATTTGTCAATTTCTTTCTCATATGGTTTATTCAATAAAACTTGTTAATTAATTTCTTTGGATTTTGGTCATATGATTTATGCAAGAAAAGTTGTCAATTTCTTTGGATTTTGATCACATGGTTTACTCAAGAAAAGTTGTCAATTTAGGGGGGTGTTTGGGATTGCTTATTTAAAACAAAAAGTGATTTTTTACCAAAAGTGTTTATCCACTTATGCGGTACCACACCGGAGTTTTAAAAAGAGTGTTTGGATTAGCTTATTCTGGTAGCACACTCCTACACCCCTAATAAGTCAATAAGTTAGGAGCTACCTACTTATTAAAAACTCCTTATTGGTGTTTTCCCATCGTGATAAGCACTTCAGTTTTTTGCTTCATCCAAACACTCCAATATGGATTTCTCCGGTACCACACTCCTAATAAGTCATTTTCATAAGCAATCCCAAACACCCCCTTATTGTGATTTAATGCCACATTTTAGATCAAATTATGTTGTGTTGTTACCCTCAAAGAAATGATTATTTTAAGTTAATTCCAAGGTTATTAGGAGATGAAGTTGTTAGACAAGGTTTAGGAAAGGAAAGTATGACATAGAGTAAATTTCATGCAAGAAACACATATACTATACTGGTGCAATGCAATGCATACATATAGACTCACCAATACATCCTTGCGATGCGGTCGCCCATTTCTGTCTGGCTTCCATCTTGGATGACCATGCACAATTTACTGATTTCTTACCAAATTCAACTTTTAAAATGCTTGTAATAACAGGCCAAGGCTGAATTTCCAGACAGCCAAGTACAACTCCAGAGTTATGACTTTGTGTCATATACTCTACTCAATGGAATAATTTCCAACAAAATTAAAACACCAGAAAGATTATCAGTGTTATTATTGGATATTTAAACTCAACTTAGTTTAAGTATTATTTATGTAAATAGTATTTATATGTATATAGGAAGTTATTTCTGAAGAGGTGTGATGGTTCACGAACCAACACCACCGTAACCACCTTAGAACGAACCATTGTGATGGTTCGATGGTACCTCTTCAATATCTATAAATATGTATCAATTGTACACATTTCAAAGTGTGATTTTCTCTGAAATAAAACAACTACTTTGGTTGATTATCTTTGTTGATTTCTTACTTTCGATACAACAGTTATATTTGGGATTTCTAAGTGCCATTGTTATTCTTAATGTTTTTCCTCCTTTTTAACAACTGGCTTGAAAGTAACGTACATTAGACCAACAATCTTTTGTGATGCAATCTGCAGGCATGTGCTTTCAGGGACTCGTATGAAAAATTCAAGAAAGCCGGAGCCCTGGTTGTTGGGATTAGCGGTGATGATGGAGCATCACACAAGGTAAGATCAGACTTCAATGATGGAAACTTATGAGCAAGTAAATAATATTCTATTGTGGACCATATATATATATATATACATATATCTTCTTAATAACTCAACCTTGTCGCACACCATTTAACAAAGCCTTCTGTAGAGGTAACAAGCTAGGGTGAACAAGGTTTTCAGCAATGTTAAGCTCTTGATAAGAGAACATTTTGGTTTTACTTGAAACAGAGTCAAATAATAATGTAGCATGCATAACATATTTGACATTGCCTTAAGTTTTGTAGATGTGGACACTTATCAATTATTAGTATAACCAATCACATGTATCAATTAACTACCACATGACATCATTTTATTTGTTATATTTCCCAATGATCTTATTGCACCTCTTAAGATTCTTACACACAGATATATATATATATATATATATATATATATATATATGTATATATATAAGTTAACAACAAAAGCATATCAGTTTGACCTCAATCAGTACTGTTTGTGTTGATGTAGGCATTTGCAAAGAAGTACAGACTCCCATATACCTTGCTGAGTGATGAGGATAACAAAATCAGAAAAGAGTGGGGAGTTCCGTCTGATCTTTTTGGTACATTGCCTGGTCGACAGACCTATGTTCTTGACAAGAACGGAGTCGTTCAGCTTATCTATAACAACCAGTTTCAGCCTGAGAAGCACATTGATGAGACCTTGAAGTTCCTTCAAAGTCTTTGAATTTGTTTTTAATTTCTTTTTGTGATGGTAGACAAAGAACCAACCATGTCTATCTTATGTTGAGTTTGTATCATTCATTAAGATATTGATAAAAACAAATATATATTTATATCTTTATTGGTGTATACATATATATTGTATCCTCCTGTATGTAAAGGAGAACATGTCGAAATCTTGTATTCTCTTTCACTCTTGTACGTACACAGTCACAGCCCCCCATATGAGCACTGTTTATTTTAGTACGTAATAAATAATTAAACAGATAAATCTAAGAAATTATTAGGTGTAGAATGCATGATTTTCTTCAATTCATGTCTTCATCATAGTCTTGACTGTTGTAAGGGCTAAATGCTTCTGCAAACCAGGTCTTCTTCCTCCAAGAACTCCATCCCATCTCCTTACACATCTCATCGTTATGATTGATGCTATATGTCGATATGCAACTCCTCTTGTAAAATCTTGTGGACTTCTTCATTATCTCCATCTCTGTAGTTATCTGTTCCAGCATCTTCTCTGTGCAAGGTAGCTTAAACTTATCATCAACCAGCCTAGATAACCATTTGCATCGGATCTCTGAAGTTTGAAGGTTGGAGACACTTTCCACATAACCAATGAAAGCCATGTTTGGAATTAAGGGATGAATTGTTCCCCTGCATTATATATAATATATTATTATCTAGCAAATTTAAAGTTGGCATAACATAATTTACATATGAAACTTTAATTAAAAATGATTTACAAACCTGTACAAAGGCAGCATGCCAGAGGGGAATTGTAAGAAACTTCTGAAGGGTTCGGGTAACATAAGTTTGAGCTTCTTTTTGCCATCATAACCAGTGGCAAGAAGCACCACATCGGCATCCAACTTGGTATTGTCTTGAAACTCGACACCGCCCTCCCAAAACCACCAGTTTGATGCCTTTTTGAAATTTATGTTTCCCTTGTCGGCTTCAGGAAAGAATTTTTCAGGCAAGATGGCCATTTGGCAAGATGCATAATCTTCCTCAAAAGGGTGATCTGGTTTGAGTCCGTACTTGACGAGTGGAAGCTTCCACACCAGGTAAGACTCAATGATCTTGGATGCAGCCTTCCTCTGTGAAATATATATACAGAGTTAATTAATTAAGGGATGAAATATACATATACATATACAGGAGACCAGCAATTAATTAAAATGGAAAACGGAGTTTGATCAATTATTAGTTACGTACGAGTGGGGAGAGAATATGGCAGAGAAGGTCCCTAAGGAGGCCTTGGTTGGGTCTTTGATGGAAGAACTGAGAAAATCTGGTGGAGTAGAATAAGTAGAATGGCAAACCCCAGACCGAATAATGTGGAACGGTCCAATGCGAAGTCCTCACCACCATTGTGCACGCTTTTCCTTCTTCACCTGTATATATATACATATATATATATATCAGAATCAATCAAAATTTGCATGGACAAGCTTAATTATTAATTAAAGATAATTAAGTAGTATGTTGATTAATATGTATATGTATATATATATATATATATATACCTTGATTAGCTTCAGCACATTCAACAGCAAGATCAATTGCAGATTTTTTGTAGCCAACGACCACCACCTTCTTTCCTTTGAGAAGTTGGAGGGATTCTTGGGTGTTTAGTTTGCTGTAGTCTAGAGAATGCATCACCTTTCCTTTAAACACTTCTGGGCCTTTCTTCATTGGAAAGTTTGGTATTATGGGTATATCCCCATATTTCCCACTACACACCACTATAAACTCAAATGCATACCGCTGCATGCGCATTCAATTCAATAAAATTAATTAATAACAACATCTAATTATCAGTATATATATGTATATATATGTATATATACCTGAATGGTGTGGGAGTTGGTATTTTGAACAGAAACTTCCCATATGGGTTTTCCAGACATCAAACTTTCGTAAGCCATGGTTTCCTGGTCACCCAGGAAGCGGATTTCAGTGACTTTTGAATTGAAGTTGATGAACTTGAACAAATCAAAGTGATTGGCATAAGAATTAAGATAATCAAGTATCTCCATATAAGATGGAAAAGTATGATCATCTTGTTTTGTGTGTGGCCAAGGGTAATCAGAGAATTGATAGTCTTGACGAGGTGTCTGAAGTTTGGTTGTCCTAACAGAGCAGTGCTTCCAAACACCACCAATGGAGTCAGTGGCTTCAAACACAATGGGGTTGTGGTTGGAAAGCTGTTTGGCAGCGGCTAATCCACTTATGCCACCTCCGATAATACCTATCTTCGAGAATATGACGGCCATAAGATCGATCGATCGATCACTATCTATATCTATATATATATATATAGCTAGATGATGAATTCAATTAAGACAGTTGATTGATGATTAAGAATTGTGATGTTGAAATGCAAAGAGATGGATGGTATTTATAATGTGCATGGCATGTGTATAAGTAAGAAAAAGACTTGAAAGTAGTCGTGTTCATATTTGGTCAGTATGCACCACCTGCAATATAGTATTCTTTGACTTTAATTTCTCTTGTAAAATATCATTTTTCAAACTTGGACCGGAAAGAATCATGGTGCATGCATGCATGGTAAATCAACCATCATCACGATTCTTAATTATTTTAACTGATTATATGGTGCTTGAAGAATTAATTAAGGCTAGCTAGCTAGCTATTGTAACCGATTCGTTAATATAGTTGTTAATTAATGGTCAAATTAACTAACCATCGAATACTTCTGTTGATATATACAGCTAAAAGTTGCTAATGATCAATTTTGGAAGGACAATATTAATTATTCAAAGATAGAAATGAGGGAAAATTAATGCATTATACATAATTAATTAATACAGTAGTATTTAGCATTAATTAATTAGGTGTAGTTAATTTACGTGCATCTTCAAACCCTTTTCCATGGTTACATGCATGCATTATATATATATATATATGTATATGTATATATGTGTATAGCCAACACCAACCATAAACATTGGGTGCCCATGGAAACCTCCAAGAAAATGAAGAGAAATTATATGCAAGCAAAAACACGGATGTTACATATCTCTTCATGACTGCTAGTTAATACTAAATATTATTTAGGAAAACTTTCATTAACTAATACTAAATATTGTTTAGGAAAACTTACAACCAAATTCCATGGAATTACCATCGATTTATATTTAATTCAATTCAATCGTTCTACTTCCGGTCTTGTAATTCTTGTTTGATTAATTACTTTAGTTTATCTTATTTACGTTGTTTTAAAAAATAACTTAAGCAACCAAGCTAGCTAGATAGCTATATATACACATATAAAATTAATTATATATCTTCATTTATATGATAATCATCATGAACTTAAATTTTTATTATGATATTTATCATATATATATATATGTGTCTTTAATATATATATTATTGGTATGATATTTATAATGAATATGCGTACTTAAAGTATATATTAACCTATGTTTCATATTACTATTATAATGGACAATCCTGTTTCGTGTTATTATCATCAACAATGCTTGATGATTTCATATAAATTTCCACACCACTTTCAAATTAAGTAAATAATTGTACAGTTTTTCTTAGTAGGCTTATACATCGGTACAATTGCTTAAGAGTTTGGCAAAAACTTCACATCTATTAAGTAAATAATATATATAAGTTTGATGATAGAGTTCAATAACCAAGCCTTGACTTGTAGGATAAATTGATGGTACATTGGGCTCTTTCCAAGTCATTTCGTCAAAACCTTTTCCATCTTTTCGAGTTGTTCTTATTTTTGAACATAACTTACGTATCAGCCATCTACTCTGACTAAAAATGACTATCACCTTCATTTTAATCTTCTAAAATACAACAAGCTCCACCTCAACCACCACTCCACCGCACCATGCAAATAACTACAAAAAAAAGCTAATCATTTGAATCCCTACCATATGTCAATTCTTTCTCCATTATACTATATCTATCTTAACAAACGAATATGATAATGACACATCTGGATTTTTATTAAAGACAGTTTATTAAAGGAACACCATAAAAGATAAAGATGATGATCCGGGTTTAGTCAAAGATAGGTTTTGTTAGTGAAGAACGAAAAAGATGGATACATCTTGGTCTTGTTATAATTAGGGAGGTTTAATTACCAAATGGGTTTTGCATCTTGGAAATTAATAAATTGGTTTAATATATGACGTTGTATGGTGTACCCTTTTAAATTATTAATTTCTAATCTAAAAAGAACATTTAATGAGGATTTGATCAAACAAGATGGAAAGTTAATTACGATTGGTCCTTAGAGCATCTCCAACAGCATTGCTAAAATAGAAAAAAATATGTTTTTTTTTCTCTAAACATCTCCAACAGCTTTGCTATATGAGTTGCTATATTTGAGAAAACTGAAGTTTTCCTAAATTTAGAGAAATCTCTAAAAATTGATGTTAGAGAGAGAATTATATATTTTATTAAATCTAACCAATAAGATTAATTTGTTATCAATTTACATTTTTTTTTAAAAGTGTATTGGGATGACAAATTAAATAATATTATATTAATATAATTTGTGTTAAAATTTCTAAAATAGAAAATCTGTTGGAGATGAATTTAACTTTTTTTAGATATTTTGACTTTTATTTTTCTATTTTAGAAAAACTTTACAAAACCTGTTGGAGATGCTCTTAAGTGCATGTCCATCAACTTTTTTAAAGTTTCTTCAAAACAGAGACATAAAAAGTCAAAATCTCTAAAAATATTTGCACTCATCTCCAACAACATCTTCATTTTGAAGAAATCAACATTAATTATATTATTAAAATATTTAATATATCAACTAATTTTTAAACATAATTTATATTATTTTCAACAAACTTTCTATAAAATGATAACTTTTGAACATATTTTTTATAAATAACTTTCAACGATTTTTTTCATAAAATAATAAGGTTCACAAGACTTTATATAAAATTGTGATTTTTTAACAAGTTTTTATAGAGTGGTAATTTTTATAATTTTTTTATAAAATGGTAATTTTCAATAAAGTTTTTATAGAGTGGTTTTGTTAAGAAAATGTGAACTTCCAACAAACTTGTAATAAATAAAAAAATGTGGGAAAGTGGTATTATGAATAAAATATTAATTTCTCTTTCTTAGTAATCATTTTTGGGGCAATCTCCAAATATGAAGAAAAAAACATCATCTTTCATATTTTCTCCATTTTGGAGAAACTTTTTTTGGAGATGCTATGGGAGCATATTTTTCATCCAAAATCTTCATATTTCTCATTTTGTTCATTTTGAAGATGCTGTTGGAGATGCTCTAAGTTCTTAAAATGAATACACACACACACATATATATATATATATATATAGATATATAGATATATGAGAATAGGAGTTAAGGTAAGACACGTAAGAAGTAATATGAACTCTTGATCCTATTTGATCTCACCCCATTCAAAGAACTGCGTTTCTCACAGGAAATGATCTAGTGCATCTTGATGCATTTCATTACTATTGATTTTCAATTAGAATTGATTCAAAGATGGAGAATTTTTCTTGCTTTTATAACCATAACTTCCATCTCATCAAAACCCGATCTATATATTATATATATGACCCAGTGACATGAAGGCGCATGATCGTGTGAGAATAAGAGTTAAAATGAGAAACATGAGAATGGGTCTTGATCTTTGATCACATTTAATCTCAAACTCACCTATAAATTACGCTTCATAGAGAGATTGATATGGTGCATCTCATCTCAATGCATCTTATTTTAATATGCATCCAAATATGGAGATCATTTTTATATTTTTCATTTTAATTAACTATTCTTCTCACCGTAACCTAACCCATAAGATGAATCGATGAATACAATAAATAACAGTAGCATGGGGTTGACTGAATCCGTTATATGATATATACATATATATATATATATAGGGTTAGGTTCAAATGTGAACTCAATTTTGGTTGTGAACGTGAGGACGAATCTCAGCCACACATCTTCGGTTATGGTGGAAGCGATCACGGAGGATTGACGCGATTCATGGGAGGGTGGAGATTATTAAAGAAGGGGAACCAGGTCAAAGCCGTCTTTATTGACCGGATAAGTGGTTGAGATTCGTCCTCACGTTCACAACTAAAAATGAGTTCACATTTGAACTTTCATATATATATATATGATATAATTGACGGGAACATTTATTCATTTATTCTACCAAATCTGGTGGTCTCTTTTTCATTGTAATTAATTCAAAACCAACTAATGTTTATTGGTCATGGTATGCGTGTTCATATCATATGCCCCACAAATGCCCCAACACAATTGTTATTTAATTAATGTCAATGCACATGGATACAAACCTACATATATTTTATATACACTTACTTGCTATATAGCTCACTATTATATATTTCTAATACCACTGCATGTTATTTAATTATTTTTCATAATCAACTTCCTCTATATAACTTAATTCAAGGCCAAAATACCCACGTCAAGTCAAATCATTTAATTTTATTTTTTTAATATTTATCTTCTATTTAAAAGTTTTATTTTAAAAGATTGATGATGACACTTTACTAAGAAAGTTAGAAGCCTGGTGGGAACTTCCCCCATATTGCTATCAATGTCATCATGTTGCACGTACCTCTTAACATAGTACCACTGAATCTCCAATCCTTTGCTTGATGTTCAGTGACAGTACCAATATCCACTAATCGTTGTTTTCAGATACAGTTGCCCGTTAACATCTTTTCTAATTCGTCGATACATCATGTTTATACCTTACAAATTAATATGTGAACTCAAAATAAAAGACATCTCTTTATTTCTTATCAACCCTCGAAGTCATATAAAAATTTCATTCAAGAAATATGTTAGATCGAATCATTTTTTAACAACAATATATATATATCAAAGCATGTTTGGCCCAGTGGTAAGGTAACATCTTGGGGGTGGATGGTATCCCTGACTACCCGGGTTCGAATCCTCGCGGCTGCATGTGACGATATCCAGAAAGTATGTTTGACTCAGTGGTAAGGTAACATCCTGAGGGGTCAGTGGATGGAATCACTGACTACCCAGATTCGAATCTCTGCGGGTGCATGTGGCGATATCCAGACCTTAAGGTCTAGAACTCCATCGTAGGTCCTGGTCGCCGGAGATTAGTAGGGTACTCATGATTAATCCCAGATACCTCGGAAACGTGTGTGTATTTGCCGTTGAAAAAAAAACATAGCTAAAGAAATAAGATAAATAAAATGCCTCCAAATTACCAAATATGTTTCTCTAAAACATCGGTGCACTAGTTTTTTTTTTTTTGTTAATTAAGGACAAAAACAGTTAAATAATTAATAAAAAGAGGCAAATTGGTGATTGACTTAAAGAAAAATAACAAATTATAACCAGGAAATGAGTGAGAAAGTCACGTTCAATTTCCATAATCATGACTCTTGACTCTTACTCATTTCCAAATCTAATTATTTGACTTGTTCCCCCAAGTATCCATTCCGAAATGAATTTTTTAAATTCTCGATTTAAAAGTCAAATAGCAACCAATCCAACATTTTAAACATCTTCAACATTTTTTTTACAATTTTTCTAAAATCAAAAATCAAAAATCAAAAATCAAAAATCAAAAAACAAATTTTCTTTTGGACAAGATTTTTTTTTCTTTAAATAATTACATACAGATTTTCTATTTTATAAAATTTGATATAAATTATATTATTATAAAATTTTGTAATCTATTAATCCATTACACTTTTAAAAAACTTTTTATAAAACAATAATAACTCAATTTTACTGATAGAATTAGGGACGAGCTTTTAATACTATTTTCCCTAACCGAACCGATCCTGTACCGGTCCCGTAGTAAACCGATACCGAATTCTCATATTCGGTACGGTATTCGGTCCCAAAAATTCCTTCAAATCGGTACTCGGCATTTCGGTATTTGGTACCGGGATTATACCGAAAAAATCGGTACAAGTACCGAATCGGGTAACAAGGGATATTTCGATTTCCAATTGCATCTTTGTCTCCTAACTAATCATATTTTCCTAAAACTAAACAATACATATGCCTAGAAAATCCATATCTTCTCCATTTGAATTCAAAAAATCACCCATGTCAAAAAAATCGATATTGTTGATAATGCGATAAACAACCAAAAAAAGGAAAAAGGAGAAATAGTACTAAAACTTGTTGAACTTTTGGGATTGGTTTTTAATACATTGAACACTTGCGATTGTTGAATTTTTGATTCTTGAACATTAACGATTTGCTTTTGATTGTTTTTTTATTAATTTTAAATTTCGGTACTAAGTGGTATTGACACCGAATTTCCGTTCCCGATATCGATCCCGTATTGGTACCGAACCGGTAAATTCGGCTCGGTATTCGGTACTCATATTTTGTTCAAAAAAATTCGGTACCAACTGGTACGGTACCTGTTCGGTACGGTGCTAGTATCGATCTCATCCCTAGATAGAATTGAATAAGAGCATCTCCAACAGTTTTCTTAAAAAAAAAAAATCAAAATAGAGAACCAAAATACAAAATCTATAAAATAAGTACATTCATCTCCAAAAAATTTCTCATTTTGAAGAAGAAAACATTGATTATAATATTAAAATATTATTTATCTTTTTAAATATTTGTTTTCAAATTTTTTCTATTTATGGTCTCAATTTGTAATCATTTTTGAAGTATTCTCCATATTTGGAGAGAAAAAAACATTCTTTCTCCAACTTTTTCTATTTTAGAGATAATTTTGTGAAAGTTGTTGGAGCAACATTTTGGCTCAAAATTCCTATTTTCTCCATTTTGAAAAGCAGTTGAAAATGCTCTAAATAATAATTTATCTCTCTCTAAAGTCAAGTTTTAGGCATTATTGGGAAAATTATAAGTTTTATAAGCTAGCATATTTTTTGAACAATCATTTGGATGCACAAAAGCTAGCTTATAAGTCAATTTATAAGCTAACTTATTGATAAACTGCTTGCAGTAGCTTATGAGTAGCCTTTTGACATATTTTCCAATTATAACTATTATTAATATTATTTATTTATTTATTATGATTATTAATTAATGCTAATTATTAATAAATATTAATTTATAATAATTAAAATTATTTTTAATTATACATCGTTAATCAGTTTTAATTACACAATAGGTACTAATAATAACTAGTAATTATTTATAAATGTTATTAAGTACTATATCAACTATTTTTAATTATTGATGAATATATTTAGACATCAAAAAACAAATATAACAATTCCAAAAATGTTTATGTAAGTGCATAAAAATTAAAATTATACTTATTTTATTTCATAGCCTCATAGGTAATGAAAATATGCTAAATAATTGTAAGAGTGAATTGTGGATTTGGTCCCTATGATTTGATAGTTTTTTTTTGCTATAGTCACTATATTATATTTATTGTGGATATGGTCTTTGTGGTATTCAATTTACTTTAGTCATGGTCCCCTAACTAACGGTTCACTAACTCTGTTAAATGAATGGGTCATTTTTGTCATCTACTTATTCTTTTGTTTTTTTCATATAAATATAAAAACAATATTTATTTTTATATATATGTATATATAATATTAAAATAAATAAATTATGATATTATTGTAGATATGATTTGTTTAATTAAAAAAAACTTAACTATATTAAATAGTGTAACACCCTGATTTCTGTTCAAGTTGAAGAAAGTGTTGAACCGGGTGGTCTATTAAAGAGAAGCTAATTTCAGAGTTTGAGTGGTGGTGCTGTGAGATAGTGACATCTGTCACAATGGCACCAATAGTACTAAGAGTATGGTCGGTATATATATATAAAAATAAATAAATTATGATATTATTGTAGATATGATTTGTTTAATTAAAAAAAACTTAACTATATTAAATAGTGTAACACCCTGATTTCTGTTCAAGTTGAAGAAAGTGTTGAACCGGGTGGTCTATTAAAGAGAAGCTAATTTCAGAGTTTGAGTGGTGGTGCTGTGAGATAGTGACATCTGTCACAATGGCACCAATAGTACTAAGAGTATGGTCGTTTTAGCTATTGTGTCATACGGTTATGACATCTGTCACAATAGCACCGGTGGTACCAAGTGGTTGGTGGTCCCAACAAGTGTGTCATGTTATAGAGACAATGGCATAATGTACCAACCGGGTCTTTGGTAAAGTTTAATCCCGAGTCCTCTTTGTATTCCACTCTTAGAATCAACGAGATAAGTATTTTCAAGTTAATGATTTTGGGTATCATTTACTAGACAAGAAACGGGATCAAAACGGGTGAAAAGTGGGAAAAAAACACCTCGTAATGGTCCAGGCTATGATGCCCGGCGATTATGACAGTGGCATGATAGCATGTCATAATCGCACAACTGGTACCGTGAGTTAGACATGAAAAATCAGATTTTGGGGTGATACGGGCGATCATGACATGTCATGATCGCAGGGAATGATCACGGTTCTATGATTTTTGAACGATTTTAGTGGTTAAAAACGAGATTTTCTTCATTTGGCCATAACTTCTTCATCACAGCTCCGATTTGGACGATTCAAAGTGTTGTGGTTTCGTATTTCAGATCTCTTTATGATGGTAACAATGAGGATTAAAGTTTACTTGATGATTTGGGGTTCCCATATGTTGAAAGGTACGATCACCTCTCTGAAATCTTGAATATAGGGTTTGGTTCTATGATTTTTGATTTGGGTTTGATTTTGGTGTGGGTTTGTTTATGATCTAGATGAAGAGTTTATAGGTGGAAACTTGTGGATTTGAAGTCCTAACCTAATGAAGCTCGGTAGTGGGATAAAACCTAGATTTAGCCTAAATCTAGCTTGTGAGTTCATTCTTACCTTTCTAAAACTTTATACATGTCAAAATGAAGTATTTTGCCTTAATGTGATGTTTAAAATAAGTATTTCTATACTTGGAAGGTTTTGGTAAAAACTAGGTCAAAATATGTCATTTATGGTTTTTCTTTGAAATGATGAAATGAGTACGAAGAACGGTTTTAAAACACCCTTATGGGTTTTTGATGAGAAATATGATGTATAAACCTTAATGTTGTTTTGACCTAATTTTGGAAGAAAAGTTTTGGGAAGCAAGATGTTATACTTCACAAGTTTTGTGAAGAGAAGTAATACATTGGAAACAATTGTATTAAGATGTTAGACTAGTGTAATGGATCCATAGGCACATATAGTCAGAAGTACTTGGGGAGGGCACTTGTAATAGATCCCGGTTTGGGGTTGAACTCGTGAGGATTAATGTGATGACGGGTCATTCCCGTAGAAGTTTCCACCAAGAGAAGTAAAGCGTATCTTTCAGGTGTAAATCGCAGAAGTAAAGAAAAAGAGATGTTTTGAGAAAAGCTTTCGGTTATATGTTTATTTACCGTTTTCGAAGTTTAAATGACTTTTCTATATTTTGAACTGTTTGTTCTCACTAGGCTTTTAAGCCTAACACTTTTTCTTAAAATGACATGTATATCAGGTGATCAAGCGGATGGGGCTTGATGGGATGAGAGAAGCTAGGTGCCGGGAGTGGCATTCTTTTGAAGTGCACCTCGTGTATATAGATGGAGTTACATAGAAGATTATTTTGAGGATCTTAGTGACACCCGAACATAATCTGTATTTGAATTGTATAGATTACTAGGTTGTCATTCAATATTTCTATAGAAGTTGTAAACTCACTCTAACCTTCTCCCCATCTTTATGGGTGATGTCTTACGTAGTTGTTGTTATTCCGCAATTCTTTTGGTTTAAATTAACTCCCAATTCTAGGGGTTACAAATAGATTAAATTATATTGTTTTAAAAATTAACTATATTAAATTAAATTAAGCAAATCAAATCATAAAAAAATATTTTATTTTATTTAAAGCGAATAAATAACATATAATTTTATGATTGATTTATTTAAATTAAAAAAATTATGTTAAAGTTAAACACGAATTAATTTTATTGTTATTTTTTATCATTGCAATAAACAAGTTTATTATCGATATTTTAACACCAAAAATTATTTAAAACTACTAAAATATAAACTCCAATTTTATCATACTAAAATAAGGTTTTGATTTTCATGTAAATTTTATTCAAAAATTGAACGTCAACTATTTAAATTTTCATCAATGAAAAATTTATATTTACTTTTATCTTTCTAACTTAAAATTAAACAAATTTCTACAAAAATTCAACAAGTTTTCATACTGAAATAAACAAAAACATTAAAATGATAAAATTATATCGTATTCAATTTTTTAATTTAAACAAATCAAATGATAAAACAATATCTTATTTTAGTTATTTTTATATCATTATATATAGAATGAATGTGATATCATGTTTATTTTGATATCATTATTATATTAAATACGATATAATTTTATCATTTTAATATTTTTGTTTATTTTGGTATGAAAACTTGTTGAATTTATTTATGAATTTATTTAATTTTAAGTTAGAAATATGAAAGTAAAAATAAAATTTTCATTGGTGAAAATTTAAATAGTTGACATTGAATCTTTGAATAAAAAATTACATGAAAATCAAAAACCTTATTTTAGTATGATAAAATTGGAGTTTGTATTTTAGTGGTTTTAAATAATTTTCGGTGTTAAAATATCGATAATAAACTTGTTTATTGCAATCATTAAAAAAATAATAAAATTGAATCGTGTTTAACATAATTTTTTTAAAATAAAATATGATTTTATGATTTGATTTGTTTAATTTAAATATTAATTGCACGAAAACTTATTTATATAATTAATTTTTTAAACAAATTAATATAATTAAATTCAATTTAATATAGCTAATTTTTAAAACAACATAATTTAATTTATTTAATATAGTTAAATTTCTTTAATTAAATAAAGAATATCTACGACAGTAGCATAATTTATTTATTTTGATATTATATATATATATATATATCTATATGTATAAAAATATTGTTTTTATATTTATATGAAAAAGACAAAAGAATAAGTATATACCAAAAATGACCCATTCATTTAACAGAGTTAGTAAGACGTTAGTTAGAGAGACCATGACCAAAGTAAATTGAATACCACAAGGGGCATATCCACAATAAACATAGTATATAGTGACCATAGCTCAAAAATTTATCAAACCATAGGGACCAAATCCACAATTCACTCTAATTGTAATAAAGTATGTAATTTGAAAAATATTAATTAATTATGATATGTGAATTTACCAATTTTATTGTTATTTATATTCTAGGTAATGGTTATTTAAAATCGTATTAATGTATATTTTTTCTAAACTTTGTTTTCACAAATTCAAAATTGTATAGTATATATATAATAATCAATTTTCAATTCTTTTAATTAACATGCTATATTATTTAATTTTTTATTATATTGTTTGTATTAATTAGTATATTATATTATTAAAAAAATTAATTATATTATTAGAAAATTGTTTGAATTATATTGTGAAATGTTTGTAATGTACAATTTTTCAAAATGCTATTTTTGTCATTTTACATGATGATAAGTTAGTTTTTATCAAACATAATTTGTTCATTAGGTAGTTTATCAACTACCAATTAACTTATAAGTAATTAGCTAATTTTCCAAACACAGCCTAAAAAGAAGTTTCTATATTTAAAGACTTTTTTTTTCTTCCTATTTTAGCGAACAAGATAAAAAAAGCTATTAGAATATTTTAGAGAACAAAAACTCTTTTTTTTAAAATTTAAAAAAAAAGGTTGAAAATGCTAATTAATATATGTACAAACACATCTAATCTTAATTTATTTTATAAAATAGTCTATTAAATATTAGGTACCCACCAGTAATATATAACTATTTAAACTTTAAATTTACAAATAATTAATGAATGTGCATAATATATTAATTTTTTTTAAACTTTATAAAAATTAACTAACAACCATTGATAATCGCGTTCAAATAGATAATAATCATTAAAGACTAACAAAATAATTTATCTTCGTAACAAATTCTATCATTAAACCTTAAATAAACTACATTTTTATTTTTAAATGTAAAATATTGAATTACACAAACGGTAATAAAAATTGATATTTAATTTGATACAAATATCAAAATAGTTTCGAAGTTTTTTTACAAAAAAATAATGCTCAACAACCACTTATAATTTCTATTTCATTATAACATACATTTTGTATTCACTTTTTAATAAGAAATTACATTAATTTTCAAAGTTTTTTTATAGTTTCTCTAAGAAAATTGAGTCTTATAAAAAAGTCAGCCTATGTGGGAAGTCCGACCTATTTCAAGGACATAGTGTGTAGGCAGGCCAGTGACCACTTATTAGTTGATATCAATTTACAACGAAATATTACATCTTGTTGTGTCGTGTTTGTATACAACGAATATATATATATATAGATCCCTCCCCTATATATATATATATATATATATATATATAAAAGTTAAATACATCTCAACCAAAAAACATATTTAACATATTCATTTCTTGATTTGTAGCAAGAAAGTAAGAAAAAATGCGATAAAATCATAAAATATGTAACTAACCGGTGAAATATGTTTATTTTCTTTATTTATGTATGGTGAAATATGATATAGGATTTTCTCTATTTATGTTATGTAATCAATTTTAATGATATGTAGTAAGTCTCAGGAGCGGACCTAGAATTCAGCATACAGTGGTACGGGTCACCGTATTATATCGTCATCGAAGAGTAAAATTTTCGGATATGTTAACAGTGCAACCATATAATTTTAGGGGTGCTCTTAAATAATTTAAAACTGAACTTATAACACAAATAGAGCAGTTGACCTAGTGGTTGTTCTCAACTAATTAAAGCTCCTTATAGAGAGATGGTTTAGGGTTTGATCCTAGTTTGATATAAAAAGTTAATTTTTTGACAACAACTCTATATAACATTTAATAACAGAGTAAATACTCTATTAATTTTGTACTTAAATAATATTTAATAAACACTCTATTAATTTCATATTTAATCTTTGATTTTCACAAAAGTATTTTTAATTTTCTTTTAGTTATTAAAGAATCAATATCAAATATTAAAAACCGAAAAAAAAAACTCTTGAAGTTAACAAAAAAACCAAAATAATCCCTTGAAATCAACCAAAAAAATCGAAAAATTCTCTCGAAATCGATAAAAAAAAATTAAAAATCCCTTGAAATCAAGCAAAAAAATTTATCTTCCGAAACGGTTGAATTAGGTTAAAAACACATGGAAAGATATTAACCGTTAGTAAAAACGTAAAGACACGTCGATGAAAATTATTTTTATAATTATTTTTTGTCTATGTTGTATGGTGCCATCGTATCAAAAAATTTATGGGTCCGTCCCTGGTAAGTCTGCTTAAACGTTGCTAATCTTATGCTATTTCAAAATATATGAATTTATATAAATAATAGCTTAAAGAGGAAAGTTTAAATGAAACCTAATTTTTCATTGAGAACGTGAGAACAAATGAAATCGCGAAGCATGTCTCATTCAGTATGAATAACGAAGATGAAGTTCATACATTATTCATAAAGAATTGAATGATACAATATTTAGTATTAATAACACAACATTCAATATAAATAACACATGACTATTAACTAATTATGATGAATAACACTTGGACGCAGGAGACACATGTCGCACTCTCATTTGTTCTCACGTATACAATGAATGATGAGTTTTCATTGGAACCCGTTCTATAAGTTATATATTAAATATCTGATAAAAACATAAAACATTTTGTTTTTGTTTTCCGTTTGGTTGTAGTAGCCCATACCGGCAACTGGGCTTTCATTCATAATCCATAACCTAATAAAACAACAAATGGCAACACATCTAGACAAAAAAGCATTGTAGATTGAATGGTTTAATAGTGTTTGTAGAATCAAGTAATTATAAACAAATCACAAATTAAGCAAAATAAGATTGGGCTCCAAATATAAACATACCATACAAAATAAGATTGGGCTCCTCTTCATTTTCCTTCACTTCATCTTAACCTTTTTTTCTGCAAGAAGACCCTTATTGTTGTTGTTATCCCTAGAACTGATTTCCATGCCTCAAAAGAATCAACTCTAACTATAAGAGTCTAAATTTGGTTGTTTACACAGATTTTGAGTATTTTAAAATTTATATGTTTCAGTTATGAAAAAATCTAAGATAAAAGAAACAAGAAAAAAAGAAAGAAGCTTTGATGGAATGAAAAGGGAGATTAGATTAATTATGAAATGGCTCATGGTAGATGGGTCAAGTGGGTGTTGTTCCATGTGGATTTAGTTTAGGAGTTTGAAATACAATTTGTTATATGTTAGATTTCTTAAAGATAATTAGGGAAGTAGTCTAAATAGAGAAAAAAATATATCTGACATTAACATACAGGGCCGGTCCAAACACATTTGGTGCCCTGGGCGAGAAAGGTTAGAAATGCCCCCAAACTATTTTCTTGTTCTTTGTCATAATGGTAAAATGATGTTACCGAACAACGAATCCACTTACAATGTACACTTCGTCAAGGATAACGTAATTTTTTTTGTTCACTGGCTTCTAATTCTTAAAACTTCATGTAAATACACATTAATAGTTTTTATTGTCAAGAACCATTTGAAATAAGTCGAAAATAACCTACACGTTGCGTATAGTAAAATATGACACGTGATCCTACTAAAACAAATATCATTCTATGTTATTGTTAATTTGTAGAGTAACTTGGTTATATAATGTTGTGCTCAAGTGGTCTTCAAGACAAATCTCGAACATGGTATAAAAATATCACTTTATAGCAAAATTATATAATTTATTAAAAACTAGAACATACATGTGCACTAAATGCAAGAAAAAGAGACAACATCAATTTCTTGCATTATATATTTGACGAAAGGATAGCAACATAAAAATAATAAGTTTTCAAGTATGATCACAAAATTTTTCAAAACAAAATTCCTTACAAAATATTTATTGTTGAATGTAAATAGTTTTATTTAGTTTTTAATTTTATTTAAGATAAATATTTGTTGTAATAAAATAAGACTAAAAAAAGTTTTAAAATAAGATAAATCGTTAATAAAGTAATAAAATTAAATCTGGGACAATATTTAATTAAAAACACATATAGCCTAGTGGTAAGCTTGTTTGTGGTCATTTTGAAGGTCCTTTGTTCGAATCTCGGCATCCCTAATTGTTTTACAAATAGTAACAGCTCCTAATGAATTGATGCCCCTTGGGCCTGTGTTGCCCTGGGCCGCTGCCCATCTCGCCCAGCACTTGGGCCGGCCCTGTTAACATAGAAAATTGATCGAGTTAGGAGACCATTTTCAGAGCTGGGAACAATTTTTAGACTTAGGTGGCGTTTGTTTTTTAAGAGGTGCTGAAGTCTGATTTCACTTCTGATTTATAAGAGGTGGTGCTGAAGTCTGAAATCTAAATAAATAAGACTGTTTGTTTTTTTAAACCGAAAAACATCTGAAATCTTAATCATAATAGTATGTGAAAAACACAAATGCAAATACAATCCCCTTTTTACAATCACCAAAATCAAAAACTTCAAAAACTACCATTTTTGAATAAAAACTTCAAAAAGTCATAATCAAAACATCAAAAGAAACACCTTTTTTTCATTAAACCCAGATCTTAACATTTCTCATGGAAGGGGCGCCTATCTACCCTCTATATTTTTCTCCACCCAATTTCTTCTAATTCATCAACATCATATTCTTTATTCTTCTTCAAGCTCATAACCCACAAAAATACCATCTTTCTTTAACCTCAAAACACCCATCCATTTTCCTTTTCTTTTCCTCTTCACAGATGAAGATCGAAGCTTCCTCTCGACAGAAGAAGATTGGTGTCATGTTCTAAGCTGAAAATCGAAGCTGAAAACCCACAAATATCGAAGCAAAAACCTGGATCGATCTGTTACCTACTGTTCAGATCGAGAGATGAAGGATTGTTGTTCCATGGTTGTTTTGTTCTAGATCGAGAGATGAAGGATTGATGTTCCACAGATGAGAGATAGATCGAGAAATGAAGGATTGATGTTCCACAAATGAGAGATAGATCGAGAGATGAAGGGTTGATGTTCCACAGATGAGAGATAGATCGAGAGATGAGAGATGTTGTTTATGAGATAGCAGTGATTATAAGATGTATTAAGAGGTAGGTTTACCTCTTAAAGTTTCAGAGGAAATAAGGAGCTTTTAAGATCTTATTTGGAGGAAAAAACAAACGATCTGAAAACCAAAAACGTTTGACCGAATCAGACTTCAGAGGTTTTCAGATCTGAATTTCAAAAAACAAACAGAACCTTATCAAAGTTTAGGTCCCACTTTCAAAGATTTGTAACCACATGGACCAAAATTAGAGTTTACTCTAAAATAAATTATGGTTTTAACCCAAATCGTTGTATTGTCATAATTTGGATATTATTTCATGAAATTTTATGATGTAAGTTACGATTTAATTAAATTATGATATTTGTTACCCCTTTTTCATTATTGAAGGTGACTTAAGCTTACATTTGAGACACATGAAGTAAATAAGTTATTCGTTTATGAGGTTCAATAATAATTTATTAACAAAGTAATAATTGTGATCAGATTTGGTTAAATATCGCGAGTTTTGTTAGTTGACCAATAATTACGAAGAGTGAGAGTTGGTTGACAAATTACGATGTGAACAATTATTAAGATTGTTGTAGTTATTAGATCAAAATGTCACTTGACAAAACATTTCCCTTTCTTGTTAGGATTGATGTATACAATGGGTACGTGAGCCCCTTGTCTTCTAGGAGGTCGGAGGTTCAAACCTCACCATAGGTGAGGAGGGTGTGTGAGTTTGTTTGTTTCTTTTGATTGTCGTATATAAATATTATATACTTTTAAAAAAAACAATAAGACTTTGTAACATTCTAGGCCAACCGTATCAGATATTTTCCGCTTTGTTTGCACACATGGACTCACGGTCTTAAAACACGTCTGATAAAGAAGGTATCCAAGTCATTTATAAGGCAACCTTTTGTTCTCATTCCCAACCAATGTGGGATATTACAATCCACCCTCCTTGGGAGCCCAGCGTCCCCGCTGGTACACCAGTCCGGTTCCCGACTCTGATACCATCTATAACATCTCAGACCAACCGTATTAGATATTGTCAGCTTTGTCCGCACACCTGGACTCACGGTTTTAAAACACATCTAATATAGGAGGTATCCAAGTCTCTTATAAGGTAAATTTTTGTTCTCCTCCCCAACCAATGTGGGATATTACAATCCACCCCCCCCCCTTGGGAGCCCAACGTCCCCCGCTGGCACACCAATCCGGTTTCCGACTCTGATACCATCTGTAACATCTCAGACCAACCGTATCAGATATTGTCCGTTTTGTCCGCACACCTGGACTCACGGTTTTAAAATGCGTCTGATAGAAGAGGTATCCAAGTCCCTTAGGTAGCGTTTGGTGTGCAGACTAGATGGGACGGGACTGGACAGGACTAATCGTCTGTTCTATGTTTGGCACGACTAGAACAAGACTGGACTAATTGTCTGTTCTGCGTTTAGAAAGTGTGTGTATGTGTGCGTGTTTGTGGGAAAGAGAAAGAGAGTGTGTGTGTGTGTGTTTGTGCGAATGTGTATGTGTGAAAATGGAAGTGTGTGTGTGTGTGAATATATGTGTGTGTGTGTGTGAAAATGAAAGTGTGTGTATGTGTTTATGTTTGTGTCTTTGAAAATGTGTGTGTGTGAATGTGTATGCATGTGTGTGTGTGTGTGAAAGTGTATGCGCGCGTGTGTGTTTGTGTGTGTGTGTATGTGTGTGTGAAAGTGTATGTGTGTGTGAAAGAGAGTGTGTGTGAATATGTGTTTATGTCTGTGAAAATGTGTGTGTGTGTGTGTGTGAAAATGAAAGCGTTAGTGTGAAAGTGCGTGTGTGTGTGAAAGTGTGTGTAAAAATGAAAGTGTCAATGTGTGTGTGCGCGCGCACGTGTGTGTATGTGAAAGAGTGTGTGTTTTGTGTCTGTGAAAATGTGTGTGTGTGTGTGTCTGTGAAAGTGTGTGTGTGTGAAAATGAAAATGTCAATGTGTGTGTGTGAATGTGCGTGTGTGTGTGAAAGTGTGCACGTGTGAGTGTGTTTGTGTATGTGAAAATGAAAGTGTCAATGTGCGTGTGCGTGTGTGTGAGTGTGTTTGTGTATGTGAAAATGTGTGTGTGAAAATGAAAGTGTCAATGTGCGTGTGCGTATGTGTGAAAGTGTGCACGTGTATGTGAAGTGTGTGTGTGTGTGTGTGTGTGTGTGTCAAAGTGTGTGAGAAAGTGTGTATGTGAATGTAGAAAAGTTTTTAGAAAATGAAAATTTTGAAAAGTGATAAAAGTTGTTTTCTAAATCCAATGTAAATTTAGAAAATGAAATTTTTTGTTTTTTTGGAAATTTTTTAAAAACTGAGCGAACTAAACGCGTTTTTCAAAATTTCATTTTCTTTGAAATTTTTTTCTAGAAAACAGGAATTTTTTCACTAACTAAACACAACCTTAGTGTTTTCGTCCCCTTCAATTCCCCAATGAATTTTGGCCTTCTGAGCTACATCTTTAGCTTCAATATTATCCAGAATATGCAGATCTTTTAAATCTTGGCGTCTCTTCTCCATATCCTCTCTAGATGCTTCCCTTTTATCAATCTTAATATCCACTTCCTTAATGTTAGTCTATAGACCGTTTTTACTTTCAGCTTCTCGCCTCCTAGCATCTCTGATCCACTCGCATAAAGTGCTTTTCACTTTTTGCAATTTCTTCTTAAACATCACCATCCCAATAACAGTGCTTCTCACGGTTATTGATTCGATGCATCTCGATGTATCTTATTAACATAGGATTAATCAAATGATCAAGATTCGTTCTTACCTTTCAATTCACAATAACTTTTATTCTCATCGAACCCAAGCCAATCAATTAAACAAAACATTAGTATCAAGTTAAAGTGTATACCTTGATTATGAAAACTTATAGAATTAAGTAGCTACCTAGCTATTGATTCATATTATATACGGTAGGAGATGAATCATACGAGAACCACCCACTTTTGAAGGAACAATTTATGGATCATATATGACGTGGGTCCCACATAATATTAAATCATTTCGATTTAATATTAAATCATATTAAATCAGAAGTGATTTAATATTATGTGACACCCACATATGTCCACAAGATGTTCCTTTATTCCTTTAAATTTATAAAATTCTCATTTAAACCTTTCTCATATACAGTATATATAATTAGACACCTAAAATCTACCAAATTAATTAAATATATAATAATTGACACGCAAACAATAAGCTGCCATAATTATATCGTACGTACCTATACATCCTAACAATATATGAATATATATATATATATATATATATGATATTGGTCGGTCGATCGTACCTGCTCATAACCACAATGCATGCATGCAGCATAAGATACATAACCAAAACTACTTCATTAATTAATTTGGACTTTGTACAATATCTCACTTGTTTAGTTGTTTAGAGGATGTTTTAAATGTAACATATCTCATTTGTACAATAAATATAACTTAGGGGTCGTTTACCAAATGATTACCTGGAAAAACGTTTACCAAATCATATTATTTTACCGGATGAATATGACCAAGAATCTTATCCGGTAAGAGCAAACGTAATGACTGAGAGTCTTACCCGGTAAGTAAGAGTGACGGCTCTTACCACGATTAATGTTTATCGGGTAAATTGTTGCATATTATATCATTTTGGTAGACTAAAATCTTACCCGGTAAATAAATGATAATGTTGAATTTTTCCAGTAAACACTTATCCGCATAAGTTTTGGTAACGGCCCCTTAGTCAATTAAGATGTTTATAAAAATGATTAGGCTTTATTTATTATGATTTAGATATTTATGGAAGATGATTAGAGTTCGTTAATTATGATGAATATTTTATATTAAAAAAAATCAAGATTCAAGATATTTATGAAATTCTATATTCAATAACTTAAATAGACGGTTGAGATTGAGTTAGAATGATTGTACAGATAAGATAGATTGTATATAAACAACATTCTCTCTATGTATAATTCTCTTATTTTGTATAAGGTTTTTGGTTATCCAAAATTCAACATACATATGTATATGGTCATGTGATTGAGTTATGTTAACTTATATCTTACAACCATCCATATATATTGAACCAAATCCTGTATTTATTATATGCTAATCCAATGAAAAGAAAGAAAAGTGCACGTAACTTCTAAATGCACACCTCTCAAAAAGAAAATTGTGAAGTACATAAGGAATTAAATCATGGGAAATTGACTTAAAAATCAATTCTTACATCTAAAATGTCTTGTAATTATTTTTTATCTGAATATATCCAAATGTCACTATTTTCCGTAATATCCAGATATGCAATATCACGAATCTAGCTAAAAGAAAAAAAATTCAACACAGATTTACAATTGCGAATGCCGGTCAAGTCTGTAATTGCAACAACCAAATATTATGGACCTAGTTAATATTGTGGAATGTGGACCTAACTAATATTAGTTGAATTTGATTATTTTTTGTCTTTTATCTAATATTGCGGACCTGAATATTACGAAAGTAATTATATTTGGGTAAATTAATGAGAGAAATGATTAGAAGATCAATTTGGATATGAGAAATGGTTATTTAAATCAATTTATCATTGATTATACATCTTATTAACTTTTTCTTTTGAAAAGAATACATGTTATTAACTTGAAAACTAGACTCCTTCTTGTTTTTATAGATTAGACATTTTTTCATAATAATAATAATTAATTAACCACATATATACACATATGGGAGGTTTCAATTGTAAATCCATCAATTTAAACAAACTATGCAAAATCGTTATATTATGAAACAATTGAGATATTTATGAACATTTATCATAATTAATTCATTGATTATGGTTGAGATATATATGGAAAATGATATGTTCATTAATTATGATCATGATTTTAAATTAGGAAACAAAAAAATTTGAATATTTATTTGACTAAATGGATGACTAAGATTAGTCTGCAAAATTTGTTTGGATTGTTGGGTTTGCAATTGAAACCTCTCGTATGTATTTGTAAACATAGATAGTAGTATGTGTGTAATATGCGGATGGAAATAAAATATGAAGAATGTATGAATAGGAAATTAGAGGACGATATTAAATATGACATGTATGTGGTACTTTGAATTTTAGCCTCGTATACATATATTCAACCTTCAAGTGGCCTTGGCCAGTTGGCTTACGTATATATATACCACTACTTAATTGATTCTTTGTTTTATTACAAATCAACCACACAATCAATTTATTGAATAATGATATTTGTCATAATAAATATATGGTCGTGATCAAAATATATATATATATATATATATATGGTCATTCGCCGCCTCACATGTATATATGTACACACGAACACAACATCAAATATTTAGAATTTGAAAACTAATGATTTTATATCGCTTTCTTCCTTTCATCATTCATTATATCCATCAATTGACACATTTTTAATTGATTATTCAAAATAAAGATTATTCAAGATTGTAGTATTAATTATATTTAAGATATTCAAAACAATTTATAAAATATTATTTTTTTTCATAAAAAATTAGAGCATTTCTAATAGCTTCTTCAAAATGATAAAAAATAGAAAATATAAAAATTTTAAGTCAAAAGTTTACTCTAACAGGTTCCTTAAAATTATCTCTAAAATGGAGAAAGTAGGAGGGTAATGAGTATTTTCTCCAAATATGGGAAAACACCCCAAAAATTATTATCAAGTGTGACCATCAATAGAAAATTTTAAAAACAAATATTTAAAAAAAGAAATAATATTTTAATCGATAAATGAAATATTTTAATATCATAATAAATGTTGATTTCTCTAAAACAAAGAATTCTTAAAGATTTTAACTTTTAATTCTTCATTTTAATTTTTTTAAGGAATCTCTTGAAAATGCTGTTAGTTTCAATAATTCTCATTGCTAAAAAAATTAAAAATCAGTTCATTTTCTTAAGCAATCATTTTGTGAGAGTTCTTCATATTTCATCACCTCTCCCATATTTTCTCTATTTTGAAGTAGATTTTGAAAAATCTGTTTGAACAAAAATTCATAAAATCTTTTTTTAAATGGATATTGTTCTCGTTTGATCATGCATCTCTCTCTCTCTCTCTCTCTCTCTCTCTATATATATATATATATATATATATATATATATCTATATATATATATTTGGAATCATGTGAGACCAGATTGTTTTTGTGAGCTCCGTGAGATAATTTTATTACATTTAAAACTTAATATCGAAACACCGTGAAAGAACTTTTACAGTATTTTTGTTGTGAAACTCCGATTTTTTAACCTTTACAATGTTTGTTATAAATTTTCAAGTGTAAAAGTGTAATTTCACGGATGTCCCGTAAACCTAACCAAACCTATATATATATATGGTGGTGTTTCTCTTTGAATTATTTTTAATGGAGATAGCAAAACATAGATGTCCTAACAATAATTTTTGAGTAGTGCAGCACAATTATTTGTTTATGAATGAATTAATAGCGTGCAGTGTAGTAAAATCAGTTAATTTATCTATATATTATTATTATTATTATTATTATCAATTAATAAAGAAAGAAAGTGTATATAATAAGAGTAAATTACAATTTTGGTCCTTTATCTATGCTCGCTTTTTGGTTTTGATCTCTCCAAAGGTAAAAGTACATTATTGGTCCCTCAAACGAGTTTTTGATAACACCCTTGGTCCCTCCGGCTAACGCCGTCTAAAATGCTACCGTTAGAGGCCCATGTGCCCCTCATGTGAGGGGCATTTTCGTCATTTTAGGTCTTTTATTTATAAGTATTTTTAGGTACAAGTATTTAAAGCTTGATGTACAAGTGTTTTAAAATTAAAAAAGAAAAAAATAAAATAAACAAAAATTAAAAACCTAAAATTAGAACCTTAAAATTAAAACCCACCATATGAAAAGTTGAAAACCCACGCCTCTTTAACAAAAATCTTCATCTCTTTGAAATCTTCCTCCTATAAAGAAAAAATTTTCCTTGAAATCTTCCTCCCATAAACAAAAATCTCTCCTTGAAATCTTCCTCCTTTCTTAAAAAAGACGGCGGTGGTGGTGGAATCTGGTGGCGGCGACGGTGGTGGTGGAATTTGGTGGCGGTGGCGGTGGCGGTGGAATCTGGTGGTGGTGGAATCCGGCGATACCCCCTCGTCTCCCATTCTTCTCCGGCGATACCCCTTCATCTCCCCTTCTTCTCCGGCGATGCAAACCCAAATCTCGTTCTCCGGCGATACCCCATCGTCTTCCGTTCTTCTCCGGCGATATCCCCTTCTTTTCCGGCAATGCAGACCCAGATATTGATTTTCGGCGATACCCCATCATCTCCCCTTCTTCTCCATCGATGCAAACCCAGATCTGGTCCCCTCCGTCGATGCAGATTAGGTGGTTTTGACTTTAGGGTTTCTTTTATATTCAATCTAATTTTCTCCAGATTCTTTTTAAAGTTTGGAAATTTGTAATGAGATTTAGATTTAGGTCCATATTTAGAGGTTTTTTTATTTGTATTTCAATCTAGATTTAGGTTTTTCTTGTATTTAGATTTTGATTTAGCTTCTTTTTTTTGGAAGGCATCCGGGTAATTATGGAAACTCAGAAGGTGTTGGCATGTTGCTGTTTTTAATTTCTTCTATATGGCTGTCAAAATTGGTATTGTTTTGTATGTATGGTATGATTTGGTTTCAATAAGAATCAGACTTAAAAAAAATAGATGAAGAGAAATTTATGTAAAAATGGTGTTTTTTTGGTAGTTTAAGTTTGATGATGAAGATGCATATAGAAGCTGATGTGATGGTGTATAATATTTTATTTTTATTTATTGAAATTCAAGAACTTGTACTTTAAAAAGGAAACATATTAAAAAAGGATAAAAAGACCAAAATGCCCCTCACGTGAGGGGCACATGCAGCCTCTAACGGTAGCATTTTGGACGGCGTTAGCCGGAGGGACCAAGGGTGTTATCAAAAACTCGTTTGAGGGACAAAGAATGTACTTTTACCTTTGGAGGGACCAAAACCAAAAAGTGAACATAGATAAAGGACCAAAATTGTAATTTACATGGTTGGTCCATGTGGTTTACATAAAATTACACTGTATGTTTCTAAAACAAAATAATTATAGAAAACGTCCATATGGTTTACATTTTCACACGTCTTTGGTCCCTTTGTTCTAACACCATTAAAAACATTTGTTAAATAGGTTAACTTGAAGGGTAATCTAGGCATTTTACCCTTTTTTTTTCAGGCAAAAGTTAAAAAATATATTATATTGTGCGGTGCGGTTTATGCGGTTTGTACCTATCGCACTTTATGCGTACAATCCAATAATTATAAATTTAAAAATACATTATAAAATAAACAATAAAGTGGTTGTAGTCTAAAAATATAAAGAATTTCAATATATCCAATTCCAAAAACATATTGTATAATTAAAAATAGTCCAAAAAGTAAAAAGATAAACTTTAAACTAAATTGAACGTAAGAGTTGCGACATGTCCAACTAATTTATTAGTATTGCCAATTCCCAAATTGGATCAAACTCAAAGTCTAA